>JASJOG010000590.1:0-98784 GCA_030142905.1 Heliopora coerulea | reverse complement strand
TGACTGTTTTCCGACGGACAGAGTGGTTTTTGTACGGCCTTTTTGTACTTTGTTATTATCCTGTGCTCTCTTTGTTTCGAAACTTTATGGTGATTTTAAACAGAACGATTTTTTGCAGAATATGTTGCCGCTGGAAAATTTTGTTAAATATTGTTGATAAGTAGTATGTCTTCAGTGTAATTTAACCCTTTGGTCTAATTTTTGTTTTCATTTTAGGTTCATTTACGTTCTTTCGTTGGGTACCACTGTTTACTTAGTTTTCTTCACTAAAATTAACCGAGCGGAGTTTGTTGTAAGTTGTCGCTTGAAAATTTCTCTTCTTTGTGGCATTTCTATGCGTTCATTTGTTTAGAAGTTAGAACTATATGCTTAGAAATAGCTCTCTTTGTCAAAGGACAAACTGTCGCGGATAAACTGAAGCGAATTATAAGCGTATATTTTGCTGCATAGATTGTCATGAGTTTGTTACATACTCCAGGATAACAGTCACATCGTACATAATAATACTTGTTAAAGATAAACAAATCATAAACGGGATACATTTGGAGAATCCTTCACGCTACATTTAACTAAAAGGCAAATAGCATTAAGTACCTTACCTAAGTATTGATAAAGTTTGATGCAATAAACGATGTTCTGTCTGCCACCACCAAACCCCTTCCACCATATGTAAATTATTGATTGAACTTATATTACTGAGTTCCATAATTTTTTTACCCAGAAACAAGTTAAGCTCTATCTCCTTATTATACACCAATAAATCATTACAACAATTTTAAAGTAAACTTTGGTCCACTTACTTTTTCTCTCGCTGGCTCTCATCTCCCTGCATGTTTGTTTCAGTTGTTGGTTTTACTATGAAGAGTAAATATAAAAATACATGAAAAGTACTTTTAGTCGAAATAGAAGATCTATAGTATACTATAATATTGAAAATATTCAGAATATTTGTTGTTCCCTGTTGTCTAAGTTTGCATTTTTATGTTTAAGCAACGTAGTAGTTGGCGCCAGGTGTTGCAGGTGGCCAGCCAATAAATTATGGTAAAAGATTAAATTAAACAAAATTAAATTAATAAAATACAGTAAAGTACAGAAAAGAATAGAAAAGTAAAGTACAGAAAAAGTAATTAATAAAATAAAGCAAAAAAATAAATAAATAAAATAGAATTGAAAGAAAATTGAGATGACATTGAAATGAAATTGAAATGAAATTGTAATAAATATGGGATAAAAAGAAATAAACTCAAGAGAAATGAGATGAACAGAAATGAAATGAAACAAAATAAAATATTTTAATTGGATGCTTCTCAAACTTCAGTTGATCTTGAACACATTGGAGTCCCAACACCCAACCAAAGCCCTCTCGTTCACAAATAAATTTATCTGATGATAGTCAGAATAAGTTAAACATGGTAGTCTATATATGTAATGGGTTAATACTCAAAGGAGATATCTGAGTCCCTGAGAATGGAACATTTGACATGTTGATCCCGAGTGACTTTCTCAGTTTTAACTTTTCAGCAATACAATCACTCAAATGGCAGACCGAATTGCAATGTATTCTAGCTCACATGTCTACTGCTTTACAACAGGTGTAACATAGATACTGCCAAGGTCTTCGAGTATCAACATGTCATTTGTTGTTTATGGATATAATCAGTAATAAATTACTGACATACTGAGACTCACATAACTGAGCAGAACAATTCATATGGTACACCAGCGTTGTATCAATTATTTATCTATAATAACTGGCAACAGTCACAATTACAGGAGGTGAAGACGGCCAGTGAATGACTTTAAGCTTCCAAATATTTTTCTCTTCAGGCAAGGACGTAAATCCTGGGGGTATCGGGGACATATCCCCCCAGTCCTTGGAGAGGCGGAATACATATATAATTATCCCTTCCTCTTTTCGCCAAGTTCGTGACAACTGAAGATTAATTTCTGTTCCCTCGGCACTTATGGTTCCATCTTTACCTTTACGATTTTCCGATATACAATTTTTCAGTTCCAATTTTTACCTAGGTATTGTTGGTTCGAATACATGACAAATTATGAAAATTTTCCGAGTTATTTTACAGTCCGATCGTTCTTTTTTGGACCCTATGTTGTAAATAATCAGAAATACTTCGTTTAGTCATATTATAACGTCTTTACTGCTGTTTGGCGAAAAGGCATGGCTTAGTTTCGATTGAAAAACAAGGTATAAATGTTGTTCCAAAGAAATAATCTCAAAATGCCCGAAAAGGCAATTCATAAACATTAGATTTCAAAAAAACCACTTTCGGAGGGAATGCCTCTACATCACTTGGCCGACTCCGTCCCCCCACTTTTAGGAAGCGATTGTCGCCCCTTGCCTTCAGGAGAGTGTCCACCACAGCTATGCTTATCCTCGTCAATCAGAATTGCACCTTGATGACTTGCCTACATTAAGACCCCGCTAACAGTTGTCGGTGTTGGCGAAAGAAAAGACCCAGTAAAGGTAACACTCGTATAAGAGAATTTCAATAAGAACAAAAATTTTTGGTGAAATTTGTGAAAATTTTTGGATGACCAAATCAGAAATTAAAAATAATAACCTATCGCAAGTCCACACTGCATGCCTAGTGATCCGCTCAAAAATTATTGACTCAATAAATAAAAGCGGTGAAGGTAGACTTCCTGTTGCTATGATGTCAATTTCTTTTTAAATGCATTCGGCTCCATTTAATTCAAACTGCCATTCGAGAAGAACAATTCATATCTAAATTACGACTAAATAAGTACAGAATAATTTCTAGGAGTTGCTACTGTTCTATGACATGAACAAGGAACCTGACAGTTTGAGCAACAAACTTTCATCACTTGGCAGAGATAAGCGCTGTCATAACTGAGATTACTTAGACCTCGTTCACACGATACCGGTACGAAACTGCACCGGTATATAAATATCACGGTACGAACCTGTTCACACGATACCGATATAATTTCCTGCCGTTTTGCTGTTCCGTTCACACGACGCCGTTACGATTACAAGATTTTAAATTATTGCTGACTGTGTCGTTCACAGTCACTTGCGTGTTAATCAGTATGCCAACACGCCTCCGACGAAAAAACAAGAAACATCAGACGAATCGTTCCAAAACTTTGCTTGGACCGATGAGGAAGTGTCTTGGTCGTGTCCAAAATCACCGTCGTTGTCTCTTTCTTTTTTTCTTTGTTTTTGTTTGTACCAAGTTGCAATAAAAATAATAAAAATTGCCGTTTCTTTGTGTAGTCCGTCAGACTTTTTGTAAGAAAGATAAGTTAAAATGTAACCCACTGCACTAACACAAAAGAATTACCAGTAGAACCACTTACAGTAGAACTCCTCTAATTTGCGACCCCTTTATTCGCGAAAGGCCTTAATTCGCAATAGGGTCTTAGACCCCTTTCTACTCTTTCTTTTGTAAAAATTTGCATGTAAATGATCATTATTTATTGATTTGTTGTAAATAAAGTTCATATTTTGGAAAAAATGAGTTGTTCTTTGAAAAAAATAGTTGGAAATATGTGATCGGTCGGCACTATATTATGACCATAACATCCAATATGGCGTCGTACACGATGTGAAGTAGGAGGGTTGTGAATAAAAATTCATGAGTGTTTGGCCATTATATGACCATTATATGTCTTGATATGTTGAAATTTGGTTTTCAGACTAATTCGCGACCCGGATAATTCGCGGGCCGGGTCATTGGACCCCGATGTCCGGCGAATTAAAGGGGTTCTACTGAATTAGCTTTGCTAACTTCATTTAACCTGTACTTTTTGGTGGCGAAAAACGTTTCGTGTTACCGTGATGAAATTATTACGGTAAGGCGTTCACACGATGCCGGTAGAGGTACAGTTTCATTACGGTTTCAAATCATTACGGTTAGCATTTCGGTTTCAAATCGTTACGGTTAGCATTACGGTTTCATGTTTTTTCATACAGGTATCGTGTGAACGCAAGGCCTAACCGTAATGATTTTGTTGAGGTTTATCATTATTATTATTATTATTATTATTTATTGTTATTTAAACACGGTAGCCTTTCAGATAGTCTGCTTTTCAAGGGCCGTGTAAATTTCTACTTACAAACATTAAGCTAATATATTACATATCTGTATTTCAAACTATATATAGCTATTTACAAAATAAAATAAGTGAACTATTAACTGGTTGGCTAACAGATTTTTGAATGTTTTCAAAATCTTTGTATTATTATTGTTTACTATATGTTTATCTAACCTGTTCCAACTAACAGCTCCTCTACAGGAAAAACTTCTCTTTAGGAAATCAGTTTTTGGCTTATTTAATAAAAGATTGGTGTTATTACTCCGTAAGTTATAATAGTGGTTATTACATGTGTTGAACAATTGTGACAAATAGTTTGGTGCTAAACCCTTAAGTATTTTGTACATCATTATCGATTCACGTAGGTTCAAAAAGTTGATCACGGGAGACCATTTTAAGTTATTCAAGATTTCGACTGACCGAGTTTCATTTCCTACCGGCATCGTGTGAACGAGGTCTTAAGACCATGCACTCTTACGCGTTTTTTTCCAGCTTCTGGTGGCATTCATTGACGATTTGCAAAAATTTCTATCTATTTTCTATCATACTTCGCAATTCTCCAGCAATAATAAGACTCAAGCACTTCCAATTTCACGTTCTGTTAAATCGATACCTAACGGTTGCTTCTAAGCGTCGTTTGGGAATCATATCTAATCTCTTTGCTTCAAGTTAGATGTTTCCTTTAATGTAACATTTTAAGTGATCAAAATAAATCATACATTAATGTCAATAACGTAATCCTATTCATAAACGAGGCAGGCCTTCTCATCGTAACATTTATTTTCTTGTCTGACGTCTTTATTTAAATTAACAGTCCAACGTTATAAAACTTGGATTTTCTTGATTACATCTGTATATGTCCTAGCAATGACTACAGTTACTAAATGGCGACAACTAGGTATGGTAAGAATGAGTCAGATGAAATGAGGTACCAAAATAGAACATTTAATAGTAAACTCAGTCAAATATATCTATTTACTAGCAGATAAACGTAATTTGACTATATCATCAACAAGGCTGGTCCAGCGTAGGCAGCGGCGCAACAACACAACACCAAGTGAGGGATTCTCGCTTTCCACAATCTGAAACAGATAAAAATATTCTATCCTCTACGTTTCGAGCAAAGGCCCTTCGTCTGGAGAGTTAGTAGAAAGAGAAATAAAATAAACAAACTCGTTGCTTATATAGCAAGCTATACAAGCAGTCAGGTGAAACAAAATTGACCAATGATAGAAACGTAACCATAACAAAATGAAAACTTATTCAATATTGAGCCCGCACACAGCGACAAGCCCGATAGTAAGGGGGTATATCTGCATGCAGGCTGAATATAAAACAAGTGAGAGCACAGTAGAAAATTAAACCAAACAAATTGCATAGAAAAGTAATACAAAATACTGTGAATGTCTGCAGAGGCAGGCATTCACAGTGAGGACCTAAATGAAAGAAAAACGTTCATTAAGACCGTGGGGATGGAGAGAACCAAGTTTGTAAATGAGATTCTGCTCTTGTTTCTTGCGGGTATTATTCGCACCAGTGATGTAGAAGATGGCACAAACTTTTATGTCAGAAATGGAGTGGTTAGCACTGTTGAAACGCCTGGCGACAGGTTTGTTGCACTCATTGTTCTTTATATCACGCAGATGTTCAGCAAATCTGTCACCTAAACGTCTTCCAGTTTCTCCAATGTAGAGTTTCCCACATTTACAGCAGGAAATTCAGTAAATGAGGTTGGAGGAAACGTATGTAAAACTGTGCTTGATTTCAAACTTACATTTTGGGGCCGAAATAGAGGTAGTAAGATTAAGGTGATTGCAAATCTTACACACACGACGAAGACAACAAGAAGTGCCAGTGGGTGACACCTGGTCTTGTCAGAGTGAACTGTGTACTAGGATTTCTCAGACGTTTTTGCTATTTTGAAAAGATACAAAGGGGTTATCAGTGAAAATAAAAGATGTTTCAGAGTCATTTTTAAGTATTTCAAAATTCCGGAAAATGACATCTCTTACTTTAAAATTAAATGAATGGAAAGTTAAAACCAGTGGTACTTTTTTGTTGTTGGAAATGTTAGTGAAAGGTTCTCCTAGGGTGTTGGAACGGAGAATGTTGGAGGCCTTTTGAAAGGCAGTGTCTAAAAGATGAGAAGGATACCTACGCTCAACAAAAATGCCTCTCATTTCCATAGCTTTGGCAAGGAAGTCATCATCTTCACACAAAGGCGGCATAGACGAAGAAACTGAGAGTAAGGAATGGAAGTTGTGGTAAGTTTTGGGTGACAGGAAGAGAAGAAGAGGTAGCTGTGCGAGTCAGCAGGCTTGTAAAAGAGAGATGTGCTCAGCCCATTGTCATTTATGGATACAAGAATATCCAAGAATGATATACTGGTCTCACTGATCTCCAATGTGAACTGGAGCACTGGATGGAAACTATTAACAAAGTTAATGAAGCAATCCAGTTCATAGCGCGAACATGATACAGTACCAAGGCAGTCATCAATGAACCGACCATAGAAATCAGGTAATGGACCAGTGTAGCATTCAAAGATTTGTTTTTCCACATAACCAACAAACAAGTTGGCATAGTTAGGACCCATTTTGGTTCCCATGGCAACACCACTTATTTGCTAGTCATGTTCACCATCAAATAAAAAATTATTGAGGGTGAACACCAACTCAGCCAAGCTCACCAAAGTGGTGGTAGATAGTTCCTAATTAGTCCTTTGGTTAAAGAAAAATCTAAGTGCTTCAACACCATCTTGGTGAGGAATGACAGTGTACAGCGACTTGACATCCATGGTGAATATGAATCTGTGTTAACCCTGAAAACTAATGTTTTCAAAGATTTGCCGGGCATTTTTGGTGTCCTTGATGTAAGAAGGTAGTTTCTTGACCAAGGGTGCCATGATGTGATCAAGATAACTTGAGATGAATTCGGTGGGGCATCCGCAAGCAGACACAATGGTCCTTCCTGGGTTGTTGGGTTTATGGATTTTTGGAAGCACGTACATGACTGGTGTGCGGAGTGTGTTGACTAGGAGATTACTTGCTGTCTCAGGTAATTCTCCAGTATAAATGAGTTGATTGATGGTGGATCGAATGATGCTGTTGTGATTGGATGTCACATCACTGTCAACCCTATGGTAAAAAATGGTATCACTTAGTTGTTTCTGAGCTTCTTCACGGTACAAATCAGTCCTCCACACCACCATGGCACCATCCTTTGGTGCCATCTACCACGGTGCGCTTGGCTGAGTTGGTGCTCACCCTCAATAATTTTTTATTTGATGGTGAACATGACTAGCAAATAAGTGGTGTTGCCATGGGAACCAAAATTGGTCCTAACTATGCCAACTTGTTTGTTGGTTATGTGGAAAAACAAATCTTTGAATGCTACACTGGTCCATTACCTGATTTCTATGGTCGGTTCATTGATGACTGCCTTGGCACTGTATCATGTTCGCGCACTGAACTGGATTACTTCATTAACTTTATTAATAATTTCCATCCAGTGCTCCAGTTCACATTGGAGATCAGTGAGACCAGTGTATCATTCTTGGATATTCTTGTATCCATACATGGCAATGGACTGAGCACATCTGTCATTTACAAGCCTACTGACTCATACAGCTACCTCTTCTTCTCTTCCTGTCACCCAAAACACACCACAACTTCCATTCCTTACTCTCAATTTCTTCGTCTACTCCACCTTTGCAGTGAAGATGATGACTTCCTTGCCAAAGCTATGGAAATGAGAGGCTTTTTTGTTGAGCGTGAGCATCTTTCTCATCTTTTAGACACTGCCTTTCAAAAGGCCTCCAACATTCCCCGTTCCAACACCCTGGGAGAATCCCCCACTAACATTTCCAACAACAAAAAAGTACCACTGGTTTTAACTTTCCATCCATTTAATTTTAAAGTAAGAGATATCATTTTCCGGAATTTTGAAATACTTAAAAATGACTCTGAAACATCTTTCATTTTCACTGATAACCCCTTTGTATCTTTTCAAAATAGCAAAAACGTCAGAGAAACCCTAGTACACAGTTCACTCTGACAAGACCAGGTGTCACCCATTGGCACTTCTTGTTGTCTTCGTCGTGTGTGCAAGACTTGCAATCACCTTAATCTTACTACCTCTATTTCGGCCTCAAAATGTAAGTTTGAAATCAAGCACAGTTTTACATACGTTTCCTCCAATCTTATTTACTGCATTTCCTGCTGTAAATGTGGGAAACTCTACATTGGAGAAACTGGAAGACGTTTAGGTGACAGATTTGCTGAACATCTGAGTGATATAAAGAACAATGAGTGCAACAAACCTGTCGCCAGGCGTTTCAACAGTGCTAACCACTCCATTTCTGACATAAAAATTTGTGCGATCCTCTTCATCACTGGTGCGAATGATACTCCCAAGAAACAAGAACAGCGTCTCATTTACAAACTTGGTACTCTCCATCCCCACGGTCTTAATGAACGTTTTTCTTTCATTTAGGTCCTCATCTGTGAATGCCTGCCTCTGCAGACATTCACAGTATTTTGTATTACTTTTCTATGCCATTTGTTGTGTTTATTTTCTACTGTGCTCTCACTTGTTTTATATTCAGCCTGCATGCAGATATACCCCCTTACTATCGGGTTTGTCGCTGTGTGCGGGCTCAATATTGAATTAGTTTTCATTTTGTTATGGTTACGTTTCTGTCATTGGTTAATTTTGTTTCACGTGACTGCTTGTATAGTTTGCTATATAAGTAACAAGTTTGTTTATTCTATTCCTCTTTCTACTAACTCTCCAGACGAAGGGTCTGCTCGAAACGTCGAGAATAGAATATTTTTATCTGTTTCAGATTGTGGCAAGCGAGAGTCCCTCCCTTGATGTTGTATAGAAAAGTGGAATTATCAGATTTTGTTCATCGCTGCAAGTTCACTTGGAAGTTGGTTCACACAAACAAACTGGGGATATTTGTACAAAGCGCACATACTATATCCATATGATAAAACCTTACTTGTAAACACAGCCATTCAGTCTTCCACGATCGAATTAAAATTTCACCCATGGAATCACGCCATAAAGTGGATAAGACGCAATTCATTGGATTATCTACTTTAAAAAATTTAGCTTTGGTGATTGAAAACATGGACAGTGCTTTTTACTCGTTAGCACATATCCAAGGAATAGTCATCCTGGGGAAGTGGCAGGGAGGCTGCAGGCCATGTGTTGGGAAAGCTATGTCCTTTTTGATCTGGGAAAAATTAATAACTTTTAGGGGGAAATTTTCGGAAAAGATCTAAAGGATTTAGAAGTTGTGCATAGAGATATTTCACAAAAATTTATTAACAAATATCCAAAATAGTTGCCTGATCATGTTAGATTTTTAAAATTTTCCGACCACGTCGTTTGGCACCCGGTCAGGGACCTAATCCACTACAGTATAGAATTTCAGTCTCCACCCCAAAAGTATCTGGGTTTGAACAACAGCCCCAAAATTGTTATAGCTATGAATATTTTTGTGGTATGACAGTAAATGGAAGTTAATTATTCACCAATGTGGAGGTGAATATATTATGTTAGTAAAATTACACAGGTGATTATCGAAAATCCTGCATGGTGACTGGCCATAAAAATTACCTCATAAATCTCATTAGTAGAAACTTACTCGAGTACTATTGCAAATGCTGCATTCTGATCGGCTACGCTACTCGCTATCTATTCGTCGATAGATAGCGAGGAGCCAAAATGGCTTCTGCCTCTCTTTTCTGTGAAGTTTCTGAAGACGATATAGAATGCTTACTTGAAACTGCAATCCCGGAGAAGACGAAAAATGTTCTTTGCAAAGTGTGTTTCTACTAATTAACAATTAGATTATGAGCTCGAGATTTCTATGAGGTGAGGTCAACTATCACCTCATAGAAATCTCGATCTCATAATCTAATTGTTAAATAGTCATCGACAGGTGATTATAACAGTGGAGGCTCAGAAACAAAATGGCGAATACCTTTCTCAATTTGACCGAGGAGATTTTAAAAGTGCTAGTTCACTACTTTCTTTCAAATAATCACCTGTGTAATTATACTAAACTAATTGTTCTCCTCAGATTCAGGGAATATTATTGGGTAATTTCATCGAGTTCGTCTCCGGGATTATTAAACAATATTCATTTCGCCTTCAGCGAATAATTGTTAAATAATTATAGTAGTGGATATTTGTCGGGTGATGAATAACGTGGGCCAGCAAATAACTTCAAAAAGAGACAAAAAAAGGAATAAAGTAAAAGCATTTCCGAAGAATATATTTGTTAGCGTTCAGTATCCCAAACTATTACTAAAACAGATGTGACAGAAGGTCAAAGACGTGGTAATTCAAGGTAAAGGTGAACAGGAAATCATAAACTCGACATAGCAGGGAAAAGTTAAACAAAGACAAAAAGTGAGATAGTAACTAACGATCTGAATCTGGACTGCCGTTTTGTAATTGAATTGTTAATGGTCAAGCATTTGTAAAACTAATAATGCATAATTCCTTTTAAGACTTTTGCGACTGTTGGTATGATTGATTTTGGACAACAGTTATTAAGATCAGATTTTCCGCCACTTCTATGAACAAATAAGTTCATAAATCATATCCTCACACATTGATCTGATATTACGAATATTACAGCAAAACGAATCCTAATCACTACACAAAACAACACCTAATCACACTGCAAAGCTACACTCCACATTCTCCCATCCCAGATAGCGTTCCTTCAGCCTTGGTAGTTTTCTACCATTCGTCTAGTCGAGAGACGACGACCTCGCCATGTGCTTTCTTACTATCCGAACAACTCGAGGGGGTTGGAGATGAGTATAGGACACCAGACTTAGAAGTTGAGAATCACTCCCCGCCTAATGTTGTACAGATTTCCTTCGATCAGATCCTACATTCGTCAGTCGAGAGGAGTGTGAGGAAGAGTTTTTGAAACTTAGTAAAATAGACACAGCTGCAAAATGCCATACTCATGGCTTGCTCAAGACATGGTTTGCAACATAGAAGTCCCTTCTGTGTTTTATTATGAGCCGACATTGCAACACATTCTTACAGACTAGCAACGCCAATGTAACGCAAAATATCAGTTTAAAGAAATAGAAAAGAAAGCAAAAGGTTCTACTTTAGTGCTGCTTTTAAGACGTGATGTTACAGCTGGAATTCCAGCCAAGTATTTAACCGATTCACAAATAGATGTCGAGGACAGGAGAAGCCATCGCCCCCTCACCCCTACCTTCACTCTTACGATATATTTTGCGACATAACCGACCTATGGAAAAGAAGAAATACCAGAGCAAATCTGATTGACAAGGTTTATTGGGATGTTTAGTAGGAATATTAGGAATATTAGTAGACCAACCGCGTCCTAAGGAGACGACTTTAAGAGGTGTATGTGTTCAAATTTATAGCTTCCTTCACTTACCAATCTGAAATGTTTTGCAGACCGATAACTCAATTTTCACCATCTTTCCTAACCGGCCATACAAGTTACTTTATGATAAATATCTGGGCGCAATTTTCATCAATGAGTTGGGATCTTTCATAAAAGAGCGAGCGTTGTAAGGTGTTCCACGATACTTCACATCAAGAGACAAAATTCGTCTAAAGTAATTACCGTGATGAAGTTTTTTTTGTTATAATATTATAAGTTCTGGCGTTTTAAGGTAATCATTGGCAGAACACCAAACCAGGTCTTATCCTCAGGTATAGCAAACTGGCTGAAGCCAACAGTCAAAAATTCATGGAATTTATTTTTGATTAATTTTCACAATTTGCGGTTTCAAGCAAAAAGTCTTCTGACTTTCTATTCTTCTTTTAAAGAAGTCTCGTTATACAATTCTTTTACTAATATGTCGAGAAAGAATAATTTATTCTAATCTTTTCTTGTTCAGAAAAAACAAAAGTCTATCGTTTTTTACAGTTCTCCCCCCCCAAAATTGCCAATTGCTCTCTGTGGGGAGATAAGATTCACCGACAAGGAAGTTAGAACTCTCCTGCTCCTTTCTGGCACCATCCCTGGCAGGTAAGCCTCAAAAAGGAAGCCTTGCCTTGGTTACTTGGTAGCAAGTCATTTATGAGTGTAAATCATCAACATTGCTCGCCGGTTATCGCCATGTGAATTGTTGGGTTGTACCCAGGTCATTACAACGTAAATCGCTGGAGTTATGCCCAGGTTATCGCATGGCAAAATCACTGGGATTGTACCAAGGTTATCGCCAATGTAGACCATTGGGGTTGTACCAAGGTTATCGCAATGTATGTCTCTTGGGTTGCACCGAGAGGATCTCAGTTTAAATCATTTGGGGTTGCAACCAGATTACCGCAATGTAAATCACTAATGTCGCATCCACGTTATCGCCACTGTAAATCACTGGGGTTACACTCAGATAATGTAAATCACTGAGGCTGCACCGAGATTATCGCCAATGTAAACCAGTGGGCTTGCAGACCATCTCATTGCATTGTAAATCACTGGAATTGCACCCAGGTCATTGCAATTTAAATCACTGGGGTTTTACTTAGGTTATCTCAATGTAAATCACTGGGATAATACCTGGGTTATCGCATTTTAAGTCCCTGGAGTGGTACCACAGTTATTACAATGTAAATCACCACTGTTGTAGCAAAGTTATTGAGATGTAAAACACTGATGCTGTGCCCAGGCTATCGTAATGTAAATGATTGCGGTTCCACCCATGCCAAGCCCATTGCATTGTAAATCCGTCGGGTTGTTCCCAGGTTATCACAATGTCAATAGCTGAGGTAGTACCCATTGAGGGACTCCTGCCTTCAGATCTATTACAAAGTTTTAAAAAAGCAGGGTGTGATTTGGCTTTCCCGAGGTTCAATTTAAAAGATTAATTTTCGTAATTTGTATTCAATATTTTGATCGACAAGAAGAATGAAAATATATGGCTTGAAACGTTTGTGCAGTTCAAGTGCCATTGTTTTGGCCTAGTAAAACAGAACCAGACGCATGATTTAATTGGCAGCGTTCACCAGCAAATGCAATCGACGATAACACCTTCAAACACCAGTATGGAGAATGTTTCGTTGCAGAAAAACTATGACAATTTTTACTGCTGGCAAGTACCCAAACATTTACATTCTCACTTCAGAACTTCACATAATGCGTATCGGTAATTTATCCAGACGTCGAAAGTAGTTTTTAGGTCGTAAACAAAAGCTCGCTGGATTTTAATACTCTCTTATGACTCACTGTTGAACTGGAAACTGAAGATCGTTGAAGCTATGGGTGGGTAGCGGGTTTAATCCATAGAACACTGCCCCCACTCTTGGCTACACCACTGCTAATGTGTGATGTTTTTTCCAAGTAGCACTCAACATCATCGTGTTACTTGTACAAATATCTAGCAAAGTAATCTGCATACATACTTATTGAACAGTTTATATGACATTATGGCCTGAGTACACCTGTACATAACAAAACGCGACTGTCTATTAAAACATGGAACCCTGAGACACAGCAATTCCCACGTTGGGGGAAAAGTCAACTTCCCTTAAATTTAATTCTTTGAATTCACACTTTTAAATTCAAATCTCGGGTTCTTATTACATCTTGTCAGATCTAGCTTATAAAGTAAGTCCTTCTCTAAATTGATTGATGTGGTCTTACACTTAAAAAAATAGTTTTTTCTACGTTAAAGAATTTAGGGGAAGTCATTTCAAAGCATTGTATGAAAACAAATTTGAAATAATAGAGCACGAACAATAATATAGTGTACCCACTTTAAACCTGATAGAGTTCAACCAAACGATCAGTGAAGTTTTATATAGGTTTTAGTACATTAGAAGGGAGATACTCTAGGTAGTAAACCTAAAAGACGCCTATTTTTTAGATGTTTTTGAAACTATTTTTCAGATTCTTATAGAAAACACTCGAAATGTCAGAAATAGTTACTATAATATATACAATATTAAGAAGTGTTTCAACAATAAATTAAATTTATAGGTTCAGTTCCTAAACTGTTATTTTTGCTATCTGTGCTAAAAATATGGATACAATCTTTAAAAAGGTAAACTTAATTTACGTTTGAAGTAGATGCTTTTAAACAGCTTCAACAAGTCGAGAAAAGCAAATTCAAAATTTAATATTAAAAATGCCGAATAAACTTTGTAGTCTTCCAGCGCCTACAGAAATAATCAACAGAAAATTTTTATATGCTCAATATTTTCACAAGGTTCTAGACTCAAGGCCAACGAAAAAATTCTAGAGATCATTCAAGGTCACCGTGGAGAAGAACTTTAATTTTTTCGGGAAAATTCGACATTTCGGGCGTAAGACCCACTTAACAAAGATTCTGTCATCATGCTCACGTATACCCATGTGATCTAAAATGTAGTCATTCAAAAGGTCGAAACAAAACACAAGACAATGTAAGTATTCCTGAGGAACAAATAAAACAAACATAAGCACAAGCACAAGGTATGAATGTCATAACCAACGCAACCATGAAAGCAATACAAAAGCGAAACAAAGGTTCATTAGTCTTGTGTTTGCACTTTCGTTTGCATCACTTTTGAGTGAACAAGGCATACGATTGTTCATCCAGACCTATGTGATTATCTACTTTGAGCACAAAACCCGCTTGTTATTGGCTCACCAAAGTAGCAATACCTCCTCGAGACTCCTGTCATTATCTCGTACATAACACAATTTTATATGATAATAAAGTATATACGAGGGATAATTAAACTGATTAAAGGACTGTTAAATGTTTGAAATCTACCTCAAAAAATAATGAATACTTCAGAATCTCATCAAATATCATTTTACTTGTTAAACCTTAGTGTTCCACTGACAAGTAATTAACTGAAAATAAAAGCCAATACTTCTTTCAGTCACTTCTCTTGTCTATTCAGAACTTATTTGTAAAGTTCACACGTGCTTAGTTGCGTCGACGAAAACAAGCCACTTAACAACAGGAATCAGAATTCGTCGAATAAGGTAAGTGCATGCCTAACTTGAAATTTCTAAACGCACTAACCAGATAGGTATCTCGATTTTCTGTGTCACTTGAAACGGTAAGATTATCCAACAAAATCGATTTTTCTTAGTGTTTTACTCTTCAATTTATATCACTAATATCACGGATTGGAAAACATCTAGCATTGTATTACAATTCAGATATAATACTGGTATGTCTCGACTGTGCCGGATTTAATGTAAGAACTTTTTTGAACGCAACCAGTGAAGTTGCTTCTAAATTTCTAGATTTATAGCACTGTTCTGGGTTGCATTTAGTAACCTTAAATATTCAACCAGGCATATACAAAGCGTGTTCAAAATTTCCTCGAGAAGGAGATTTCGAGTTATAACCTTCTGGTAAACCTTAACTAGATGGCAACTACGATTAAAGTATCTTACCTCAGTGCCGATAAAATCTAATGAAATGAAATGATACTCCCACTGAACGTGATCAAAACTTGCAATCTTAACGGATCTTCTTACGTACGAATAAATTTCTAACTCT
This sequence comes from Heliopora coerulea, assembly GCA_030142905.1. Classification (NCBI taxonomy): domain Eukaryota; kingdom Metazoa; phylum Cnidaria; class Anthozoa; order Scleralcyonacea; family Helioporidae; genus Heliopora; species Heliopora coerulea. The sequence continues at coordinate 83,185 of JASJOG010000590.1, read as the reverse complement.
AGTTTCCTTTCAATATTTTACAATTACGTTGGCTTATTAAATCCAGGTTGACCAATGGCATGACACATTCCATCTTCCAGATTGATACCTTGATCAGTTGGGGAGGAATTAATTTTCTATTGGCTATTGCCAAGTGTGATGCACCCCTCCCCATTTCCTCAACCTACAAAGTACAATTGTAGATTAAGGGGGGAGTGAGAGACAAGCTACTTACATTTGCATGTGTTCTGACCAACTTATGATCAGTGGAAACAATAGGTTTTGCTCGGACATTTTACTAAAATTTAGTTCAGCAAAACAAAATGGGGAATCAACAACAAATGTCGCTATGACATAACAGTCAAAGAAATTTCAATTTATCTTGTGGAACATCTAATTAACAAACAGATTTCGTTTTGTCGTCTAAGTTAGGTTGCAACTTTGTAAAAACAAAAGGGATTGACGTGACGAAGTCGACCTGGTCACTAACCTTCTTACCATGTTGTGACGTCTTCTGTTCACTTGAATGAAAACTAGTTTGAATATATAGACTTTTTGGATTTGCTCCAGTGTTGGAGGAAAAATACTTACAAATAAAAGAATTATATGAATTATTTAATCTGTTCAACGTCCGAACTTTATAGTTGTCCTGCAGATGGGTCGTTTTGCTTATGAATGAACGTGGTCAACAGAGTTGCAACGGACTAACGGCAGCCGATTTTGTTAGTTAAATGACAGGTTGTCAAGTCAGGTTAGTGCTTTTGACGTAAGATTGGGTATTGCTGATTCCGGGCTTAATGTTCGACCACATATGTGATTTTCAACTTTTTGCGTCGCCGAAATAAGAGGAAAAAATCGCCCATGTTTCAGCTCAAGCACAGGAGACTTGACAGCATAAAAATTGCATACAAGAATAAATTGCAGCAAATCCACTAGTTAGATCTTTAGCAACAATCTGGCTATGGTCATTGGTACAACCACCTTACAAATTATATCTTTTCGTGCATTGGTGATACGACATTTAAGCCAATTATAAATGAATACAAACCACTTCCAAATTTTTCTATTTCTTTTTTTATATCTCAATGTCTATTAGTCAGCTTTTCGGTGCCAAAATTTGTCTCTTCATGTAGCCATCACTGTCAATTTAAGTTAGACATACGTCTAAAAAGCAAACATTGGATTCTTGTTTTTCGTGTTGAAGCTTTTCCTTTATAATAAACTTATAAATTCAGGAAAAGTGTACATTACCATCGATTATGACTTTCGATAATGGTCTTGTTTTTAAGAAATATCCCCCCAGGTTTTTTTACATGAATTTACGCCCCTGCATGCAGCATGAAGAGCATTTTGAAAGCAGAGATGAATAATGGGTTGAGAAGAGAAACTTCTGAATGGTCACGCTGAAGATGCAGCGAAGATACATTTTAAAATTGATACTGGAAAGTATCTAAGGACTGCTATATAAGTAATCTATCAGCAATATTCGATAGGGAAACAACATCACTTATAATAGCCCAATGGCATAACGATGGAAAAATACAGTTAGTCCAAGTTGTCCTCATGTACTAGAACAATATTAAGAAATATTAAATGTTATACATATTATCGGTATACATATCAGTCTCATCGTGTGGTGTATTACATTGTCTAAAGACGACACCATGGCCTGATGATGTAGGAAAGTCTGGTTTTTTGACTCTATGCTTTGAACGCAAGCATTTCTGATGTAAACATCGTTAAAGAATTTGTGTATAATTCACAAGGAAAAGGTAGCATGTCAATGCACTCGAACTTTTTAAGAGAGCTTTCGAAGAGGGAGAGTTTTATTTATCAACAAAAAATAGGGAAGGTCGTGAAAGTCAAGTCCTTACAATCATGTAGCTATGTTTAGTATGTATTGATATGAAAGAGCATAAATATTTAAATATTATGACTGAACTTATCTGTGTACAAACTGAAATAGCACAGATTCACTAGAACATAAAAAACACCAAAAATTGGAGACTTGGACTTTTGTTTTATAGAGATGATCTGCTGTGTAACGTTTCTAAATGCGACAGAAAGAGAGCGAGTGGGCGAGAATAAAGTGATGAATGAAAGAGTAATATTGTTTTATTTCATGTTTGGAATGATGTTTGAGTAAATTTTATATTGCTTCTTAATACTTTGAATAGTTTGATTGAGGAAATTGATATTTTGCCATGCTGTTTCTTATTGTGTCAAAAGTTAAGTGATTACATAAAGGTCTTTGTATTTTCATCGAACAGTTATTTTTCCACCCGGTTTCCTGTCACGAAATTTCTCATAATACAATATCGTAGGCACATTGATGATCTCCTTCCACCCCAAAAATTCTGAGTTGCGAGAACTGTTTGTGGGGCATTACTGGATGTTTTGGAATTTCTTTTTAGTTGTGCGACAGTGTGACTGTTTTACGTTACAACCTGTGTTGGAGTACGTTCTGATTACGACGATGAAAACATATTTATGAGAAAACTTAAACAGAAAATAGTTTCTGGTAATTGACACATTGCAATTATTACTGTATCGACGACGATTTCATGTCATCAAATAATTTCTTTCCAGTTCGTGACCGAGGGCGGCAGGAAACCGCAGCGATGAGAGGTTTGACGACGTACTTAGGATATCCTGATATTGATCTAAAGTCTGGTCACACGAGTTAAGTAAGCGCAGCTACAATTTCAAAAAAGACGATAAGACAGAGTAGGTATTTCCGAGAGACATCGACATTATCACCAACACAAACCACTTTTATGCAAGTATAATAACAATACAAAATAGAAAACAGAAGTTCTTTTATCTCTCGCTTGTGCTTTCTTTTCATTTACGCCAGAACACTCGTAAATTTTGCTTGTGCGTTGCGCTTGTGCTTTCATCATGCTGGTGAGCCGGGATTAATGGTTTCGGCAGATTTCAACCGAAGATATGTTCACGTTTGTGTGATCATCACTAGCACTGACTAACGGGCACAGGTGATTAGAAATTTCAGTTTATGAAAGTACTTAAGATATCTGTCTCTTTCTGTTCCTGTTGTGAACTGTTTTGTTTTCACTGACATGATTAGACCCTTATGAACTTTTAAGTAAGTATGTAAAGTTTATATTTGTACCGAGAAACCCCATCAGCTGACTAAGCTGTCCATGCTTGTGGTCAAGTCATGGCCACCCCTCACGGATCAAGTGTTACTACAGGAGGCTAAGAAACCGGAGTACCAGGAGAAAACCCTCGCTGCTTGGTAGATTCAAACTGGACAACACTCTACTTTCACCTGACTAAAGTAATTTTGATCAGGAAACTGCACGAAACTGGAATTGAAATGTGGTCATAGTGCTGAGAGATATATGCACTACTACTGTGCCAACTAGTGCATCTCAAACATGATGAATAAGTGTTGAATTTACATGAAAAGTTACTGTTAGAAGTACAAGTATTAATATTGAATTTCTTGTCGTTGGAACGTCCTAAGAAAGCAAGTGGTATTTACTGGGAAGTAGTCATGCTTTTACACAGCAGTTCTCGACAGTTTTACGTCCAAAAGGGAATGAGGTAAGAAGAGTTGATTTTTCTGATTTTCAGGGGGGTCTTGCAAAAATTTTCTAACAACTTTTTCTGGATAAAGACGTAATCGTGAGCCTTTTTTTTTTTTATTTTCTCCCAGAAAAGTAAAGCGAGTTTTTATGCTTCTTCGTTATCATTCTGCTTTGATGAATCTAAATTACTGCCAAAAAACAATATTCATCTCCATAACACCCAAACACCTCTCTTAGTTCAACATACCCAAAGTTTACTTAACCGAGGACTTTGCTTCGACCTGAAGTCCTCGATAATTAATGGTCGGAAACTCCAAATATTTCAACTGTTTGCACACATTCGAAAATGTCCACACTCATTTATGCCAATCTCCTAAGCATTTGAAAATTGTTGTTGTAGCTGAAAAGTTCTTATTTTTAAGCCTTTTTTGCATTTTAAATGAACATGGTACCCTAACTGCTGGGTCGCTATCTTTACCTGTTCCTAAAGAGAAGTATAACTCACGGAATCCTTCTTAAAGAAAGTGAACCAGACTTTGCCAAATAATTTTCCGACGTTGAGTGATTATGAATAGGGTGCTATTTTGAGGACATGGCCGAAAATGCGATTGGTGGAACATTCTCAGCTGTCTTATTCTCGTTATTACGTTGTGGCTATTACGCTCGAACGGAACTGTTTTGTTCAGTCATTTATATCGTGGAAGTCTTTACATTGTGGCGTAGTATTCAACCGCTTACTTCAAACATGTTCAGACGAAAAGACGGGTAAAGTTCTGTGTACTGATATTAAAAGAGTATTTAAAACCCTACTTTTTCCAATTTCAAAACAGGCCAACATATATTAGCAAAAATTTCAACAATCTTAAGCACTTGGCGTTTGTCAAGACAGGTACTCGAGATATTTACATTGGGAGGTCAACACTAAAAGTACTCTCGAGTGATTAAGATTGGTTCTGAAAAAGAAGAATAGAAATATTTAAATAATGGACTTCCATCATGATTTTTGGGGATGCAAATGAATGGCAAAAAATTTCCTTTCAACGCCCCACACAGATCGCTACCTGCTTTATCTACTAACCCCCCGCGAATTGTCCTGAAGCTTTGTAAATACATAGTCGAGGGCCTATCAGAAACTATAAAACCGCATGGCGACCGACCACTGCACGCACCATAACATTCAGAGGTGTAAGAGGTATCAAAATGTACGGAGAGGCGATATTTAGGACTTTTACAAACAAAATAAGAATTTTTCCTTTTATTATTTTAATCATGTCTTGGAAGGATTCTATTGCAACCAGGCAATAAAAATCACCCCATATAATGATTAAATTTATTAGATTTTAATAGTTACGAACTTCACTCGAATCAACTGTGGGGTCTTTAGGAAATAACAACTCTTCGCTGCGTTAAATGGTATGTTGAAAAGCAGGGGTAGCGCTAGAATTGGTAGAGAGGCTACAGATCTTCCGTTGGAGAACTTTAGCTTCCAATGGTCGCAAAGGTCTCACTGATGATAACACATTATATATCTTTCAAACCATGAGTACTTGTTATTGAATTAGGCAAGAAAGGTAATAGACTCCTCTTTTCATGTCAAATCCATAGATTACGTTTTATAGTCAGCCGTACCGATTATTCTAACCAAAAATAACATGTTTTCATCCTTCAATTAAGGGAATTATAAAAAGGGTGTGATCTAAGTCTGTCTGGTTTAGCCCCTTTGTCGAAGACGTTAGTCCCTTTGTCCAGGAATTGCTGGCGCCACCCCTGTTCAAAAGTAAATATTTAACCCTTTCTCGGTTGGATAAAACTTGTATTATTGGAATCGGGCTAACACCAGACAATTATACTCGTCAAAGAGGGAGCTCCGGCCCGGAAAGAGTTAAATAAGTAAGATACCAGGATATAAATCACAGTTTATTTGGAAAAAGTTGAGCAGAAACGCTTATGTTCTCTTACGTTCCGAAGGTTTTTCAGGAAATGAAAGATATCTTAGCCACCATTCTGTATTTTTGGAGGCACACACTTTAGTTCCTGCTTCATACGCCGGTAAATTAACGTCACCAAATATCTGATGAAATATTCAATTTTCCTCAAAGAACTACGACAAATTCTTCAAATTCAGTGTCAAAAATTGCCAAACATTCCCATTACTTTCTATGTGAGCAATATTCATAATAGATCTCAAAGACTCTTGCAAAATTATAACTTTCCCATTGCACAATACGAGGCTCTGCGGAGAAGTACTGCACTACTGCTACTCCGAAAGTATCATTCATAAGGGACGTCAAAACTGAGGCCTGACGAGTGCACGTGGCCTCAAAAAGATTTGCCAAGAAGTATCGTTTACCTTACCTAGCTTCGAGTCCATCCTCGTGAATGGACTTTGAAGAAAAAAAAACACAACAACTTTTATACAGGAAGAAGTACTTATGTATTTCTGTCACTGAATCCATCTTTTCTTTAAGATATATGTCTATGTCGATACATCCTAAATACTTTAACCTGAGTTTCACGCGTTTTGATTTAACCGATTCTTCCACTTCAGGGCGTTATTGTACCCTCTTCATTCTGTAAATTCCCCCCAGATCTGACACTAACTATTACAATTAATATTTTTGTCTTAATACGTGAAACATAAATTATCCATAATATTTTGTGCATTAACTCTTTCCTAGCGGGACAAGTCTTCTATTATTTTATTCCGGCTAGCGTTTTGCTCGTCAAGTGAGAACTCCCTCCGGAAAAGAGTTAAAGAAACAAAACAAAAAAAATTGCTTAAGGAAACTGAGGTCCAAATTATAAAAGGGAAAAAAACTGACTCTGGAGTTCATTATTTTTCAATATTACATAACATTCCCAAAAAGATACTTATTAAATGGTCGGACGTGTAGGCCTATCCCGATTGTGCTCGCAAAATGTGCAAAACCTGCTCCCTAGAATGCTAAAAAGTTGCTAAACAGACCTCATTCAATGTTGATAACATTGACCTTGGCTTGGACAATTATTCATATCATCCTCAGCCTCATCCAATAACTGTTTAATATCTGTCAAGAAAATAGCTCGAAACTTCAAGATTTAAAAAGTTGCTCGCAAGTATGGGCGTATTTTAAGGAAATTCTTAAGGGAACAAAATTTTATGTTGTTCAAGATCTAGTTGTAAGGCTCTATACAAATCAGATGTCATGAGAAAAGTAAATAATAAAGGCGGCATCTTCTGTTCGGCAAATCACCATCCATTTTAATTCTTGACAAGAAAATAATTGTAAAAGGACGCCTTTTTTTTAAAACTTGTGACTACTTTTATCAGATTACCCATTCTAATATTAGATAAGGATTGCAATTGACCTGCAAAACGTTGTCAAGTAACAGGATATTTGTTCAAAATATTGATAAACATCAATAAATTCGCAGAAATATAGGTTTTCTTTAAAATTGTTCACTTTTCTCTGCTTGATATGATGCTGAACTACATATGATGCGTAAGGTGGAGTTCATTCTATGTTACATGAATTCAAAACGATATGGAGTAAAAGACAGAATTAGCTGCCATTCAATAAATAACGGCAGTCTTTGCTGTTATGGTGATAAGTGACACTTCATGAGTGATGGATCGAGGTCTTTTATCCTGGTTGGTTGGATTGTTCTGGCGCGCTGGTAGCACCACAAGGGTTGTCGAAATTAATTAATCATATGAGTTCATAGTGACTTACAATACAATAAATCTGATGGGGCAATAAGTCGGATCAGATGTTCTTGATGCGTTTTAGGGTAAAAACCGTTGGTTTAATTGAACTGCGCTTGCAGCCCCATCATGTGCACTACTTATATGGAATTAAACAGGTCATTTTACCAGGGGAATGATAACCTGGGAACAAGTAATCATTCCATCCAAGCTCTATCGATGTTTCCTCAAGGTTAATCCACGACCCTTTAATATTACGATATTTGAGACCAGATCACGTCCTGAAGTGAATGCGCTGGAGAGCGGACGCAAAGAACTACTGCAAACTAAGATACCAAAAATATCAACTTAGAAAGCTTCCTAAATTCACTTCTGTAGCGCCCTTGCAAACAGGGAAAATTTTAAAAATATTCTTACCAAAGATTTCCAGTTGTTTTGTTTGTCCACGGCTCGAAATAGGAGATGGATACAACTCCAGGAGAATGTCTTGCGGATTCAAAATATTTCATCGCGTTACGTCATGATTACTCTTATGAAAATCTAAGATGTCATTTCAAATGTGAAAAACATTTGGAATTGGAACATTTTTACGGACGAAAATTTCACATCACATATGAAATGGGAACGTTTTCACATAAGAAGTACTTAATTCACATGTGAAATGACATAGTTCAAAATTTCACCTGTCAAATGTTGGTGTTTGAAACATGCATGTCACATATGAAATGGACTCGCATTTGAAAAATAATTTCGTATATGTAATTTTTATTTCGAATAAGGGATTAAAACAATTGACGTGTTAAATATGATTGAGATGAGGTGAAATTGCATGAGAAATTTTTTCAAGGGTATTCCAACGAAAGATCAGATGGCAATAACAGCAGCCAAAGCCTTAGTTTCGTGATGGTTGTGTATGTTTGTAGTGATTGACCGATCATGCCACAATCGGAAATTACCGATTACCGATTGTTCCAAGTCATAATCGGTCCGATTCCGATTCCGATTATCAAAAGGAGTACAATGACGTCACTTATTCTGCACGCAAACCTGGGGTAAACAACATTAAATGGCTTCCTTGGCTAAAATCTTGTAAAAAACACAATTCCATCACATGGTAAAATAATTTTTAACCCACTGCTAAGTTAGTAGCTTTGCATAAGAAACTTGCACACACTTAAACTTGCTAGTAGGAGAAATAGCAGAATACTTTTAACAGGCTTTTGTTTTATTTTTTTAAAAAAGTAACTTTCCGGCCAGACTCGCTGAAGCTTTGTCATTTGGCACTACACTAGCAATCAATAACAACAGCACAGCAAGAGCACTCAGTGTTCCAGTGCTAGCCGGCGTGCAACTTGCAGACGTTTCGAAAAGACTTGGATAAAGCAAACGACAAATCCTTATTTCCGGTTGTGTTGAGCAGTGAAGGAAATATTTCCTACTCACACAATAGTAATGTCTTAAATACCAATTTGTATTTATTTAAAAGAAAGCCATTCATCTAGAAATCTATCGAAGAATTTTCAGAAGACATTTGAAGGTTGCTAAAGCCGAACTGACGATCAACATGCGATTATTTTTGTAATTTTATCTATTTTATATTACATCGAGCCAAGTCGAACTTTGTCGAACTTAATAGGTATTCGGTTCGGCACATGGTAAGTTCAACGTTTGAACCAGGCCTAAGTGACTGACTGGTGATAGACAAATACGCTCGCGCATCTCGCTGCTGACCGTAGAAGAAACTGATGAAAACGATGCCAATTTGGCAAATTCTGAAGATTTGTTTTATTTCCATATTAATCAGTTATAATCGGGAAATACAGGAACTTTAACCGATTCCGATTGTCTACCGATAACGCAATAATCGGTCCGATTCCGATTCCGATTACGATGATCGGTCAATCACTATATGTTTGACATTCCAAAAGCAGATTCAGTCTGATAACGGAGCACATTTCTCGTCAACTTTATTAAAACTGTTTGTGAGTAGCTTGGGTTTACATAAGTGTTTAGCAGTTCTTGGTATCTACAATTTCTGGGAGAATAAATTGTCAGAAGGAAACTCTGAACAACTGTCTGGTGGTGGTTTTTGGTTGATTGCCCTGACACTTTAGCAGTAATGCTGCAAATGGTAGCGTATGCCATCAATTGAGAGCCTTCTGCAACCACAGGAATTGGCCCTCTTGAACAGCGTTTAAAAGTTAAAAAAAAACAAACCAGAAAGCCCCAGAACTGACCGGCATGGTTTTTGTTTCCTTTATAGGATTACGAAGATGATGATAGATAGCGATGAAAACGACTTACCGACCGAGAAAAAGTGACAAGACTATTGCAGCAGAACGCTAAGAAGTGGGAGAAAGTTGTACGAAAGACAAGAAAGAAGATTAAAGATTCACATGAGCAACAAGTAAGAAATTCAAACCAACTGAACAAGTCCAACACAACAAGTTATCATATCAATGATATGGTAATAAGGAAGTGTCACAGAAAGGATTTAGAGCAAGCTTTGAAATTCCCGTCGGTGTCATCAAACTTCCGTTGTACAAACAGAACCAGTAACTTGCCAAATTAGAGTTACGTCCGGCGGCCAAGGCAGTGGCGTGATTAAGGTAGGTAACAGGGGAAACCTGTACCCCCCTTATTTTACTGCCATGATAAATTTATTTCATGAAATATTACACAAAATGTCTTATTACACCTTTAATCTGAATCCCGTGTTCCAAATGTGTAAAACAAAAGAAGTAGGTTTTCTCCCAAAGACAAAATTCTCCGTAGCCATAGTTTGAGTTCCCAGTTTGCCCCCCAAAAATGTACGTCTGGCCACGGTGAGCAAAGGAGTCATGACAGGTTTGCACTTGGCCACGCACCTGCGCACAGTCAAAAGAGAATCAGTAATATACGTGATTACCATCAGCCACCACTGGTGCAAACACTGGAGGACCATGTATATACGATTAAAAATTGTATAGTAAACAGGATAGGAGAGGAGTGTGATGATATAAGTCATTTATTAACTTTATTAGATTCGGAAACATGACGTAACATGTTGGTGTTATTTTCGTGTAGACAGATTAGGGTCGTGACAAGAAGGTATTTCGGAGGAGGTGACCGGGCAGTACTGGGTACTAAATAAAATAGAAGATAGGAAATTTTGAAAACAGGTGCTGCGGTTTTGGTTCAATTGTCACCGGGTGGTGACAGGTCAACAGTTAGGATTAGGATTAGGATCATGGTTAGGATTGGGGTAGGGTAACGTTTAGGATTAGGGTTGAGCTAGGGCTAGGACTAACCCTAACCCTAACCCCATTCCTCTGTATAACCCTTACCATAATCCTAGTCCTAACTCTAACATTCAGAATAGTCCTGAATCTCAAGACCATTACATAACGTTCATTTATTTTATTACCTACTTAACGATTCATTATACTTTGTTTACATAATCTCACCTGTCTCTTTTCCCGCCTTCTCCTTCCTTCCCACGTGACTTACCGAACACTACATCTCTCCTTAACAAAGAAGAAAATTTAGCTCTAACACAAGAAAAATTTAAAAGACCTAATGGTTTTTTTAATGTGCAAAGTTCATGAACGATTGTTCGTTTTCTCTTGTACTTCGAAAATCCGTTGTATTCAGGAGGCATTCGTACCTTTTGTTGCCTTGTTTTAATTTCTCATTTCGTCATTCATGTATTCCTCTTGCACATGACCTGAATTCGGAAACTCCTTCCGTCTGTCCAGGAAGCGATGGTAATTTCGTGCAAATATTCCTTCCAAATAGAAGAACTGCAGGAGTTCTACCTGTCGTACTATGGACTGTGGATTAGTGGTTAAGTAAAAAGATGTCTAGCTAGTTTCTCCAATTCTTTCCTTCAGCGTGGGCGGCTCGTATGGTTTTCTCAGTTGTGCATTTGAATCGCACGATTTCTGAATTGGTTTGAAGACAGTATGGGGTCACACGGCGGTGCTTCATCCCATTAGCGCTGCAATACGATTCGAATTCCTCTGATGTAAATTGTGACCCATTGTCGGTAACAATTTCTACAGGTAGACCATGCGCAGCAAAACATGATTTCATTTTCTTAATTATGGCCCCTGTAGTCGTCCTATTTATTATGGAAACTTCCGGCTGACGGGAACATGAATCAATCAAAACGAGGAAGGATTTGCCAGTCGAAAACGGCCCGCACAAAGCAGTATGTAAAACGCTCCATGGAGTTGCTGGTATTGGTGACATGTGGAGAGGCTCTAGCTGGACTTGGTGTTGGTCCTTGAGCTTGACACGAAATATAGGAGCGGATTAAGTGTTCCACGTCTCTGTCGGTGCCATGCCACCACACATTTTTCCTCAATAAAAGTTTGGTTCTAAAGATACGTTAATGTCCTTCGTCTGTTAACTGTAGCGTGGTCATTTGAAGACTGGCTGGAATTATAATGGGCGACTCTCGAAAAGTCATCTAGTGAGGACAGTTCTTGTCTAATGGTCAAATAGGAGCTTGTTTCATTGGTTTTCTAGCAATGCCCGGATGTGGAAAACTGGTAAATTGACTTTAGAACAGGATCTTTTCTTGTCAAATCTTCAAGTTGAGCCTTGGTCATAGCTTTTGGAACTCCATTATGGGCTATGTGGTGAACGTACGTCTTAGTAGTATTTCGCTATTTTGGAACTTCTGTTCACAATGGCATACGAGACAAAACATCGGCAGGATTTGTGAATCTAGTAGAGTATTTGACACGGAATGTAAACGGTTGGAGACGCAGTCCCCACCGTTCCACGCGAAAGGTGGTTTAGACTGTAGATTACTTCTAAAGAATTATGGTCTGTGAGAAGATCGAAGGTCATGCAATGCAGGTATAGGTGGAGCCTCTCGTACACCTAAACTACCGCGAAAGCTTCTCTCTCCGTCTGGGAATATGGAGTTTCCATAGTCATGTGTGTGCGGCTAGCATAAGCAACAGGCTTTGTTTCGCCTTTACGTGTCTGGGTTAGAATTGCACCGAGATTGAAAGGACTTGCGTCGACTTGTTACTGACTTGAAACAGTTGGGTGGTAGGGAGCCATAACACGATCGCTAGGACGTTAAACAGAAGCTTAAACAACTGAGCCCAGGAACCCGTTTTTCAAAGGCAATTGCGGCTGACTTCATGAGATAAAACCTATCTGAATTGAAAGTAAGTCTATTAAAATAATTAGTTTCTCGGAAGTAGTAGTTCCTCGGAAGTAACCTGAGAATTTTTTACATCAAAACTTTTACTAATTCATAATTAAACAAATCATCTTCTATAAAAACGGCTCATGAAGAGAAGACGTATCCTACTACATACTCTTTCAGGTATAAGTGAATTCGTTGTAAGATATACGGCCTCTCTAAATTTGACACTTTCATCCAAGAGGTGAAGTAATAATAACTTACTGTGGTTTAAGAAGCCGTGGAAGAACACAGCTAAACCAAAATCTGATATAAAATCTAACTTGATGCTTGAGATAATCTAAAACTCTGATTAAAGCGACCCGGAAAACTTCCTTATAGTTAACTCAAAGTATGCTCAACATCATCAAAACACAACTGTAGTTCTTCTATGCATACCTCTCGAGTTTGATAGATTTTATCGTCGTGGATTATGAACATGTTGTCTCCATATGGATGAACAAGGTGACTCCCATGAATCTGCGAACAACCTTTGCTTGCACTACAACACTGATAAAGGGAACTGAAGGATTGTGACTTGTATCTCTGTTCTATCCTAACAAATTTGACAATGTTGGCTGCCTGAGAGCTCTGCCTCTCGATGAATCACTAACTTATCCGCCACTATAGTTTCTGGAACTATACTTAAGATATCAAATAATTGATTATTAACATATTCATATTCGATAAATGTTTACCAACTTCATAAAATTCGATTAAAAGCGCATATGATTGTAAAGTCTATTATAGTTGCTGACGCATTTATCCATCATGCATATATGTGTTGCGATTCATAATAATACTAGAAAACGATTCCGGAAGAAGTCATGGGTAGTCCATTTGGCCAAACGCTTGGTTCGAAATTGCTGGAGGTTCACCTACTTCTCTGTCTGCAATTTGCAGTTAGTTAAAAGAATAGTTCGGGAGATTTCCATCCAGCGAGGTAAGCAATGAAATATTATGAATAGTAATAAACAATGCATGTATTATAAATAGCAAAATATGCAGAATAGAACATCAGTTAAATCCTCCTGCTAACTGACCTGCTAGGTAAACTTACATCAAGTATTTTGATCTTTGCTTATGTTAAACTGATTAAAGGTACTTGAACGATGACGTTTGAGCAAGAGAAAACTGAAGTGGACAAAAGATCGTTAATTTGGATGCAGTTTCGTTTGTAAAACAACCTAAGATAAGAAAAGAGAAATCAAATATTCGTTAATTTATTATCATTTATATCATTCATTTTATACACTTGCACAAAACAAGGGGAAGATTTGAGAAAAAGTACACTCATTCATTGCAACAGTTTCGGTTGTTTTCACTGTTATATTCTAGACCATCAAGATTCTGTACTTCTCTATTACAGTTTGGATCAAGAAGCTCAGCCTTGTATAAAATATCGGTCCTGGACCAGGAGATGTACCCACCCTGGTGGGCGTCACCTACCTACTTAGTGGTGTGACCACAGCCTGCTCAGCCTTGTACAGAACAGTGGGTTTTAACCTGGGGTATTCGTCCCGGTGGGGACATCATCTATTGGGTCAATGGTGTGACCATAGATAGTCCTGTAGATCAGACAGCCCATCCTTACAGAACAACGGTTCTCATACTATGGTGCGCCTTCTCAGTGAACGTCACTTACCGAGTCCGAAGTGCGACTGCGTTTATCAAACAAACAAAAAAATGAAACTGCAAAAGGCTTAGTCAAAAACCTTTTCGAGGAAAGAAACAAAATTATAAAATGTTTTGAACTAGTGATCAATCAACCACCTGCATGATGAAATCTTCATTACCGTAGTACTGTATTAATAACTTTGTTAGGTAGCGTTCGATTACTCATATGATTTTAATGCGTCTATTTTTATGTGATTCATATGATATGTACTGTATATATAATGTTTATGATATGTATCATATAAATCATTTATATATATATATATATATATATATATATCACATATATCATATATATCATATATATCATATATATCATATATATGATTTAATGTATAGGATATATGTGATATATCTGATATGAGATACATGATATATATGTTATACATCTATGATATGATATATATCATATAGCCTTGTGCCAAAAAGCATTGTTTTTTTATCCTGATTTTGTATTAATCTATTAATTCTTTCAGTGTATTAATAGCAGTGTATTTTCAAGGTAATACAGTGCACTGGATTATTTTTGTTTTGATGTTTGTTGTTAATTGCTAATAGGATGTTTTCTCTAAGAATTTGGAAAAACAGCTCTTCTAAGTTTTTCAAAGACTTCAAATAATATTCGTTAACATTAGGACTCCTGCTGTTTTGATTGTTTCAAAACCTCAGTAGTGCGTATTTTTACCTAAGTGCACTCGAAACCATGCTATCACCTCGCCCGCCCCGCGAAGCGCAGGGTGGGAGGACCGAAGGCCCGAGTGAGTGATGGTACTAATCTCGACGTGTGTGGAGTCCTTTTACACGAGTGGGTATTGGGGTGAAAAATTTTGTCTATTTGTTTATTTATTTATTTATTTATCTATTTATTTATTTATTTATTTATTTATTTATTTATTTGTAGGTATATATCTACGGGTTGGCCACTCTCAAGAATGCCGTGTGCAGACTCGGGAACTGGTATGTTGACAAAACGAGAGGCCGAATTTAAGAATATTGCTCTCGTTCTTTATTCGCTTTTATAGACCACTACAAAATTGTTTACATCATTTGAACACTCAAGCCAGTAAAAAAATGTTCTTGACTGTCACCGCTAATGCATGTGTCAGTGGGCGCTGATGATTAAAAATGTTTAAATGTAAATATGACGGCAAAGGAACTGTCGTTGTTCGATTATTGTGAAATGAATTCGAATAAAAAGCGAACGACAGAAAGTAGTAACACCGAGCCCAAGTCAAGCGAGTCTAGGGATGATGTTGAGAAGCCAAAGGAAACACAGTACTAGCAGCAGTTAGTACGGAAGTATTTTTGGGAACAAGTACTACAAAATATCTTGAAGGGAGTGCCGAATCCCTTTAGCTAGAGGTGTAATAACGAAAAGACCAGCAGGAAATCTTGACACTTGTGACCATGTTGTGCCCACATAACATTTTCCTTCCGGCTACGAACTGGACATTGAAATAGCAGTATATACCAGAGAATTTGCCCAATTTAGCACTTTTTTTGGATAGGTTTTGAGTTGGTTTTTCCTAATGAATTTTGACAAAAGCTGCAGGCTCGAGGGAAACCGAGCTGGCGCTGGTTGACTAAACATTTGCTGAGCAACTTATTGTTTACGAAATTCTTAAGTGATGTTGAATGGATGCTGATTAGCATGAATCGAGACTTTTCATGTTTTAGTAACCATGCACTTAGCTATGCTACATAAATCACAGATATGCCTAAATCTAGAAGTCTTGAAATACAGGTTTTGCAATCAGAGTGGTTTGTTAATCTTCTTTGCTGGCCATTGTTTTGAGCGACTTCCAAAAATAGCTTCCCGACATCATTCTTCCTTAAGGGACACTTCTTGTATCAAATATTATCTTTCCAATATTATCTTTCCAATATTAGACCACCATCTGCTTTCTTCTGTATTTGAAAACTTATCTAGAAAGTTTGAACTCATCCTCATTCAGCAAATTTGCCTTTGAACCTTTTAGAGGTGCCTGCGAATACTTGGTTGAAAAGCAATTAGAGTTTCGGTTTCATACCCATCGCTATTTTCTTTTTCACTTCTTCGAAAATAAGCATGGGCAGAAGGCTTAAGCGCCGGAAAGTTAAATTTTTTACTTCTCCCAGCTCATTTTTTTTTTGCACGAAAGTTTTACCAGGTTTGATTGTGGTATTTAGTTTTTTGTTTTGCACTTGCCGGTTGGTGGTCCGCAGTAAAATTGCAGAACTGGGTGAATAGAAGACTTTTGTAACCAAGTTTGATATAACGTAGAATTCTTCAATTTTTTTAATGACAAAATATCCAATAAGTTTTCATTCATGATCAGTTAGTAGTGTTGCTGTCCGACCTGTAATGGTCTGTTTTTAAGTGGGAACGTCTGGCTGTGAAATAAAAAATCTTACTTTCTGGTGAATCAAGTGAAATATGTAAATGGGAACGACACAAAATGTCACAAGAAAGCACCTGATATAGGGTCTTGGTCCAATCATTCACTGTTTAATTTGTCAGAAGAAATCTGTTAAGCCTGGTTCACACTAAGCAAAATAACGAGATAATGGGGCACTTAGTTTCTATCGATATGTCGGTAGTGTAAACTGGATAACATAATGAAATTAAAGTAGAATGACAATATGGAATTAACGTTATGAGGCAAAACCTGATCTTTTTGTGTTGTAGTGTCCATGTCCTAATGTTGTTATGTCACTGGTGGTAACTCCAGTATTTCTAACCTGCTAAAGTTCATTCTCACCAAACGTTTTAAAACAGAACTGAAAATTTTAAATGTTAATATGACGATTAGGAATTTATATATAAAAAATTTTCAATTCTCCCTGCGGTTATTTTGTGACCGCATTGCTCAGGGCTTTCATCGTTTTATTTTTTTTATTACATCCGCTCTCTCATTTATAATATAGACGATTTACTTGTCAAAGGTCAAATTTTAGAGTTTTAGACAGCTTTGGAAAATTATCAATCTTATTCGAAGGGTGGGCGAGGGTTTGTTTCGTACACATATTTCTCGTTACCCATATAAATATGTAACAGATGGAAAGATGTAACAGAAAAATCTGCATACATACTTGTTGAACAGTTTATATGACTATTCCCTAGATCACTAATGTACGTACAAAACACAATAAGGAACTTAAGAAATGCAGTTTTCTACGACGGCGACGTCGACCGGATGTAAATTTTACTTCCGGAAGACGTTTTCTATTTTGACGACCCGCCGTCGTCCTGCGCGCCGACGTCAAAACAGAGTTGGAGCCGTCGTGTCTAAAACGTGAGTAAATTGCATTGATTTCAGGCTGACATATGTGGTATTTTTGGTCTTCTTAACGAGAAAAAGTTAGCTGTACCTTTTGTTTCTCATTTTCACGCTTTAAAGAGATAGAAAGGTGAAGTGAAATCAGATTTTTCAACATTTACCTCGACAATCTGGAGAAATGACCACAGCTAGTTCTGCCACAAATTCGAAGTCAAAGATCAAGTAAGTTCGAATGCATTTATTTTAAAACATTTTTTTGTGTCGTCAGATATCTCCGGGAACATCTGGATTTTACACCCTGGAGTGAGTCCATCGAAAGGCTACAACGTGTACAGCTGTAGTAAACGTAATTTTATAAGTATTTGTGCCTCAAGGGAAGTAATGATATGAAGTTGGGCAAGTTGTTTATTTCGTTAGCATAGAACTATGATATCAACAATGGCTTCCTTCATTACTTTATTAGGCTGATGGAATGGACAGACGATCATGACATTTTGCTGATGAAAGAAATGATGATAAGCGATCTTTTTCTTCATAAGAAAGGAAGTCCAAGTAGAGGCTTGATATGGGAATCCATAGTCGAAAAATTAAACACCTCCGATTCTGTTGTTTTTGAGCTAAAAGACAAAAGAAGTGTCCGAGACCGGTGGACTCTTTTAAGAAATAAATACAAAAACAAGATCAGAAAAGAAGAAGCTGCTAGTGGCATTGACGTGGACCAAGTTAGCGAGAAAGATGCCTTGATAGAAGAACTGTTAGCTAAGGAAGACAGCTTTCTGCTCGAAAAAGCCAAGAAAGAGAATACGCTGAAGATATGAGGACGAAGGCAATGGAGCGTATCGGGGATACAAGAAAACGAAATTCGAAAGGCGAAGAGCAGGAGGCCTTGAAGCAAAAAAGGATGCGTAGAGGAAATGGTGAGCTCGTGGAATACCTTAAAGAAAAGACAAGAGGAGAAATGGGTCTTCGCCAAGTGGAACTGGCTTTGAAAAAGAATGAGCAAGATATTCAAAAGCAAGCAGCGATGCAGCAGGTTGAAATGATGCGGTTGGTGCAACAACAAAACCAGCAAATGTTTGAGGAAGTTGATCGTCCAGGTTAGTGTAGTCTTGAGAAAGACTGTTGGTTGAAGTGACTGACGTTTCGACAGCCTTAGCGGCGGTCATCTTCAGAGTCAAAAGGAAAGGTAAAGTTCAGGTTCGCCTGTATTTGTATCTGGCTCCTGGGGACATGATACTTGCTGACAAAGGATTTCTTATTCAGGACATTGTTCCCCATGGCGTTTCAGTTAATATACCACCATTTCTGAACAAAGGAGCTTTAACTGAAAGCGAGGCAAGGGCTACAAAGGCTATAGCAAGATGTCGGATCCACGTCGAAAGAGCCAATGCCAGGCTGAAAGACTTTAGAATTTTGAGTTTTTATCCCCTCCTACTTACGTTGTTATGCTGATATACTGTTTCAGTTGTGTGCTGCTCTTGTAAATTTGCAATTCCCATTAATCAAGGAGGGATGTGAAGATATGGTTTTTGAATAGTTTTGTTCATGGCATATAAGTCAGGGTAAGATTACATTTCAAAGCTAAGATAACATTTAATTACAGATGTCATGTTAAACTCAAATATAAGTGGAACATTTATGTTACTCACATCCCATATGCTACCCATTTTAAGAGTAATCGTAACAAACAACACTGTTACCTTACTTTGAACAGAACTTCTTTTATTTAAATGCTTTGTAATGAGAATTCATTTAACTCTGAAAAATCAAATACAATTTTCAATGATTTGTGAAATTATGAAAAAATTATCTTAATTGCTTGTCAAATGACAAAGGGAAATCCCCCCACCTCCCCCCTCTCCCAAAGCACATAAGTGGAGCTCTACCTCCCAACCTTCTTTCTTGGAAAACTTAGAGAGACAAAAGATCATCAAGTTATTCAGTGGAATTACAGAATTCTACTGTATTTTCATGTTGAAAAGTTTAACTCAAAATCACTCATGGATATATTAGCTGGCTTGCTTCATAGACTAAGTATCAGCCAACCACAATATTCCCCTTCCAGTAATTTTGGAAATAACAAAATTAAAATTACCCTTTCACTACTTTTTGGGAATGAAAAATTACATGAGTTCTCCTGTGACTACTTTTGGGAATAAAAAGTTAAAATTACTCTTTCCTAATTTGGAGAATGAAAGAAATTACAATTCTCCGGAGAAATTACAATTCTCAGGAGAAAAAAGTTGTGGCAAGATTACACATTGGCCGTCGTTACGTAAACGAACGCCAACCTGTGATATATAACCAACAACTTTCGAAAGAGTAACTCACCCTGACTTTATAAACCTTCTTCTTCATAGTTGCCTGTACTTCTCCGCGCAAAACTCCCTCATGATAACTAAATGACTCCACATGTTGAGACTTACAATGATTTTCTCCCTTCTTTATCGATTTCTTTTCGTCTAAAAAATTGGAAAGCAGCGACGCGATAGAAAGCGTCGCCATTTTGAAAAGCAATACGAGTTTGTTTAGAACCGAGTTTTTCGGCGTCATGGTAACGTGACGTCATCGCTTTAGGACTCTATGGATGTGCCATTAAAAATAGTATATACTTGTGTGACTATTAAATGAATAGTTTCATCAAAACTGAAGTTGATTTCAAATGAAAACTCTTGAAAAACTAGAGCTGGATGTTACAAGTGGTATCATGAATTAGCATTGGAATGTATTAGCAAAATCAAACAGATTTGGCCATTGTATATACAACCCTCTGTGCTTCCAAGTTGTTTTGAAACAAAATTCATCATTTCCACTTTAATGATGATATATTTATAGTAATATTTTTACCTCTACATTCAAGTAGAAACATTTTACAAAATAATGCTTTGTGTAAGCTTATCATAGCCTGGGTTTCCCTCTTTGGAAATTAATTGCAGGTCTAATAGTAAAAGGAATCTAATTGAAAGAGTATTAATCAGGTTGGTGGAAGTCTAGCAAGGAAAGTTGGTAAAAGAAGAGGGCTGTTTTGTTCAATCGTGACTTTGAATGAACTGTTGATTAAGTCGCTTGATTTTTATTTGAGAAATTCTGCTGAAGGTTTAGGGAACATTCCCCATTTGGTAGCTACATCAGGTGTACCAGCACTGACCAACACATCTAGTCAGGGTCAAACTTTGGCTGCTGCATCTATAGATTACAGGAAAAAACTGTTAGCAAAAGTAGTACAAGAGAAAAATAAAAGCCATACAAGATCGGCTGTGAAAGATTTTCAAGAATAACAGCTCAACTTGATGGTGGCACACTAAAAGTGATTGAGCTACTATTTGAGGAAATTTGATTGAGCAAATATTTGAAGATTAATAACTTTGCTTAGCAAGTTTATTGACTGCATTGTCAGTTCTTGGAAACATTAATGTTCGCATAGCAAGTTAGATTTAGAAAACTTGCTCTTAAACAATTTCCAAGTTTTTCCCGTTTTGTGTGCTCTGCAATCTTCAGAAAATGTGTTTTGAAATTCTTAATTAGACTCGGCTCGCACTGTGCTGTGAAACGTTAATTCAACAACTTTTCATATCTTTCAAAAATGAAAATATAGCCACAGGTTGATCACTCCACTAACGTAAGAAACGTACTGTAAATTAACCGAACCAGTATTGACAGAGTTATAAAGACCATGAGAAGGTTACCAGCCGATAAACAGATGGCACAAGGACAAAATACCAGGTGCATTATTGTTCTTAACTGACTCGAATTGCGAAAAGATGACCGACAGATTTTAAAGAACTGAAACCTCGACCATTCTGAGCAGTTCATAACAATATGCTAAAATTTTCTTAGTTTTACAATGTATTCAGTCTTTGTCAAAGAAATGTGATCAACATACCTTTGCTTTATGTAATTAGCTCGATAAAATGGCTGCCCGATGTCTTTAGCTCCAAAAAATCGCTTTAGTTATTAGAACTCCTTGTTGTTCCCTTGAGATTTAGGCAAGTTATACTTGCGAAGAACAAGGTGGCTGGCCGGGTTCCTTTATGCGCGAGGCAACATGCGCTGGGACAAAAACATCAGAGTGCCGACACGAAGTGAGACTTCTGGTTGTTTCCTATCCTGTGCCAGAATGGTGTCATGCATCGATTCGACGTACTCGCTGAGCTCGATTCTCATTTTGAGATTTGTTGTTCCAGATTTGCTTAATCCTCACGTGTGTATCGGAAAGAAACCCGATGTACGGACGTGGATGTTTTACTGCGCACCGTATGCTGTCGAAAAATTTAAGGCGGAAAAATTTGTGTTTTGTGGCTGTGTTAGGAGAGATGAATGTTGTTGGAAAACGGCAAAGGATAGTCAAACTTAAAACACGTGTCTGTTAATGCACACTGAAATATAAAATGACATCGTTTACGCATTACGATGAACTAAGTGGCTTTACGATGAAATATTTACGCTTACGAGAAGTAAGGGGACAGACAAACTTTCATATTTCTGCGAATAACGCACTTGAACACGAAGCTATGATAACAATGAATTAGATGTACCGAAATGACCATGATTTGCACAAACTCCATGCCCCTTAACCTCTTTTCGGTGTAGAACATGCGATAAACGATAAAACAGTATCCCTCCACTTTCCTCGTTCCTCCTGTGCTAAAGACGTGGGTACGAAGCAAATTTGGTATGTTGCCAAATACCCTACAGTACTGAATGGCTGCCTAGCCGCATTAAGGCTGTTTTACAAGTGAATGGGATTGCATACGAAGTAGAAATCTCTGACAAGTGATATTGTCTTAAAATTATATAACTTAGAGAGGAATCAAGAATCGAATCTCAGTCATTTAACCAGAGTCTGTTCTATAACTCAGTCATTGGTAGGGAATCACCCAGACGATAATCGCAATCGTAATATTATATATGTGTATAAGTGCACCAGCACAAAACACCAAACTAAGCCATTTAATGTGTAATTTAACCAATAATGTTAATATGACTTTAAGTTTAAAACACTTCATCGCTTTGCGAAACATCATCAGAGCTGGTAAAACTACATGTACAGTGAATATAAAGCTAGTTTGAGGTGGATTAAATCAATAGAAGACGCACGCAAGATCTGCCAAGCTTGAGCTGGCGACATTCGACTGTGACCACAGATGACAAGCGAAATGTTTACTAATATTTCTTCTTGAAAAAATTTCTTTGGACACCGGCTGTACCTACTCGAAAGCAGCCATCGTTGATTAGTAACTTTGAACCACAAAATCCACGAAAAGACGGAATGCTTGCTACATTTCTTTAAAGGTGAAATTTAATTTTGACCTTCCTAAGTTTAAGATCAAAGCGTTGGAATGCTCGCAAAGCGTTGAGTTAATCAATAAAATACAGAATTCGCACTCCCTCGTTAGCATTGAGTGCCGCCCATTCAAACTCGGCAAGAAAGTGTCTTACGCTGACTTTATCCGCAATCAGACTAGTTTCATATTCATTGCGTATTGTAATTTTATCCACTCTGATGTTGCGCAACGAGAAGAAACACTAGTCGTGTGATAATTGTTATGTTCCAAATTGAATAGTATCATCTCATGTTCTGTGCTTGGCACTCGTATTCATATTGCAGTAGCTCATTCATATCGTATTAGAATGTCTTTGAATATTGTAAGAGCTTGAATGAATGTATTTTAAATTCAGCATTGAGATGAGATGACCTTAGCCTACCTAAACGCAAACCATGTGATCAATTTGCGAAAAACAAGGTGTCCAATAACTTGACAGCGATCCTGTAAATTTATCGCTCGTACTTGTAGTTCACCGTTTGTGGAATGACCAATGACTACGTTCTCTGTAGCAAGTTGTCCTTGCTGACGGTACAGTCACTGAGCTTCGGGACGACGTTATCGACGCTCTGTGTGGCCACGGTTTAGTTAAGCCACTTGGAGGCCTAGTTCGCACTAGTGGCATAACGACATAAGGACATTAAGATAAGGAAAGAAAGACAAAAAGGTAGTTTTGTTTCTTTTTTCTTATTTCGTGATTTCCTTGTCATAATGTCACTTTGTTGATTCCATCGCCAATTCGACAGAGACTTAGTTCCTTTTGGTTTCGCGTGACCCAGTTACAACGGTTTGTGTGAAGCACACTTGAGTTGACTCATCTTTAGTAAGTTCTTTGGTTTGCGTTTGATAAGCTATGTTTGAGGTTATCACTTACTGGAAGGTATATATCATTGATTTCCTTACCTGAAGGCGAGTAAAGTCTATAGCAATCGTCTGAGTGATATTTCCTGATTTTCAACGAAAGCAACTCTTAGAAGCAACAACTTCGCCATATGTAACCACAGACTTCTGACCTAATTTAATTCCGGATTTACGTGCCTTATTACCCAAAGTTGACCAATGGTGTGATGCCACTACATTCTCTACTTTAGTTTCACTATGGGAGGAAATACACACCAAATTTGTTTATCCTTGTATCTCGTCAAAGAAATATTTCCCCTCTACTGCCACAGCCCAGATGGGTAATTTGTTTTCGTTACCTGTTTAATATTATATATCCATGACCTAACAAGAAGAGGAGACATGATCCTGGTCCAGTGGTTGGCTCATTCGCATATCATGGGGTCGATGGGGAATGTATTGGGACCAAATACACCAAGCAACAATTTTTGAATTCTTTCCATCAGTTGTTCTTTCTCTCTTTTTTAGTTGCTCTTTACTTCAGCATATTTTTACTATTTATGGATGAGGATTAGCGTTAGGACCAGGATTATGGTGCTTCTACATCGTATGCGAGCACAGCGAGTATCAAAATTTAATTCAACAAATGACACAAATCATATTGGACATAGGGCCTATTTACCCGATACGATTGTTGTATATGATTATTTGATGTATCCGATTAACTCATTGGTATGGTGGCTGGTGAACTAGCCTTAAGATCCACCCCTTCTCCGTGCAAACATATAGTTAAGTAGTTTCTCCGTATAACAAAGTAGATTTTGTGAGGAAATGGATCTTGTCCTTGGAAATATGACACTGTCACTGTGAAATTAAAATGTGCATCTCCTATTTGTAAACGAAGCTTTTCTCCATGAAGTTACATATCTTCACCGGGAAAACGCGCATCTCCGTCGAAGAAATAAGCGAATTTTTCTAAGAAATAGACGCCTTCTCTGTAATAATGTGCACTTTCTTCGTAGAAAAATACATCTCTCCCTGTTTCCTCTCCTTGAAGAATTTTCATCATATGTAAGCGGAGGGGTTGGGTTAACATATGTTTGTCTTCTTACATGGCCACCGTAAAATGAAGCATCCCGGACGTATGGATACTTTGGCGAGCGAATGAAAGCTGGTAGGAATCGTGCCTATCGGACAACATTACATAGAACAGGATAAACAATTGTTTACGATAATCGTATCGTTTAAATGGATCCTCGCATTCATTGTGGGCTACAAGAGGCGATCTTCTTGCATCAACAAATGGTAGCAAAATAAAATATTTACTTTTTCATGCAAATAGGCGTATTTAAAGTGATATATCTTACAAACCAAACAAATGCATTAAATCGAAAAATTGTAAAAGAACTTATCAGTTCCTGTGCTTTCTCTGTACAAAAAATAAAAAATACCGAGGGTTTAGATGCAATTCAAGAAATACCAAGTGTACTTTGGATTTTGGATACTGTCATCTGAACATGCGGGATGTGTCAGCACTTGAGGAATGCTACCCGCGAAAGCAAATTGGCTTCTTATCCCGGAAAATATAACTTGCAAAGAAATATCAATTTAAAAAGAAATGTCCTGCATTTACTACGGGCGAGGAAAAAAACCCCGAAAAAGCAGAGTTCAGTTCAGAATAAAATATTGTCCAATTTGTTGAAGCCAAAAAAATTCGTACATTAGTTGACGCGAGATCATCCCAAGAGGTCAAATGGTTGGTCCCTAGAACGATCAGTAGGCCTGTCTAGATTATGCTCGTAAACTGAGAAAAAGTTGCTCCAAAAGATGCCTAAAAGCTGCTAAGTAGTTGCTCAAAATCAACAAAAGTTGCCATTTGCTTCCGAAATCTAAAACGTTTCTCTCAAAATTAAGTGTTCCTAAGCATATATATTTGCTGGATGTCTGTTTTATTGCATCAATAGACGTTTCACGTCTTGAATCATCCGTTATTTTAAAATTTCTCCATGCAGGTGGCCTATATAGGGGCCACAAACAAAACTTAACAAGTGTTTACCAGAACTGTAAATAACAAATGAGATTTTTCTTTAATTTCTTACAAAGTACGAAGAAATTGAACGAGTGCGCTCTAGTTCTCGTCCTTTCTCTTACTGCTGTTGTAGCGGATCATCTCAGATGCCTCGATGTAATCTTCCAGTGCACTTTCTTGTTGTAATGATAAACTGCTTAGTAAACTGAACAACCGTTCAGCAGCAGCAGAGCCAGGCTGAATCAGTGCCAATTTCTTTACCATTGCTGCCCATTGTGGAAGCGTGTCATAATGGGATGACAACGACGACAACGTGGCGTCCGCCATTTTTCCTTTGATACTGGCATCAATTCCATACTTGGAAATTGGAATGAATTACCACATTCCACAGAAAACCTATAGGTCAAGGACTAATGTTCAGCCTATCCCCCTCCTGTTCTGTAAAAAAACACTTTTAAACGGCACAATGATGTTCCTTAGAATTTTCTTGTACCATAACAACCATATTATCAATGAGGAAATGTTCAAAACTTCAAAAATTCTATATCTTGGTTCAAATAAGGCCGAAGGTTCCTGAAAATGTGCTAACTTTAAGAAAAGTTGCTCAAAGTTGCTCGTTTGCGAAAAAGTTGTTCGAAATCCCGAAAATTGCCAAAAAGTTGCCGAGCACAATCTGGATAGGCCGAGCGACCAGCGACAATCATTTCGTGTAAATGGGCCGTGAACTGCAGCAACCGCAGTTAAACGATCATTCAACGATACTTTCCGACAGCTGTATACGAACATACCTCGGTCATTATTTTCAAAATGGTAGACTTCTTGCAGAAAATAATCTTTGTGGTCAAACGTTGTTAAAATTAAAGTTAGTGAGCAGAGGAAATGCAATCATCGCTGAACTTTTGCGTTTGTGGGATTTCATTACACCTGAATTCCGTCTTGATAATAAAAGAGGTCAGTTGAAATATGGCGACGTTTTCACCGACTTCTCGTACTTCCGTGGACCTGAATTCTACGAAGCGAAAATCGACGGTAAACCGGTAAGGATCTAACTGTGACTAGAACGTACTGACAAGTTATTTTGGGGAAACTATTAGAGCTCTTCGGCCTTTTTATTGTCAGATTTTGTAAAACAGCCATCACTAACGTCTTGCATTTCACTTCTTGAACTTCCACATTTTTCCTCACACTGTTGCATTTGCATTTGTCCTCCAAGACGAGGCTGCAAAGTTTCGAAAAAATTTGGCCTGTTTCTTCCTAACGCTATTAGATAAAACTAAATGGACGTTCTGATAGCATGGTCAGTTTCCTTGTAGCTGTATCAAGCTTTTCAAATTTCAAAATAGAATAATCTTTTACTTACAGTATTAGTTGACTACTGCTTCCTAATTTTGCTCAGTTAGAGATAACTTTTTATAAGGAAATTGAAGTGGTACAAGTTAAGAAGTGCGGTCCCCAGTTTTGACTGCAGTCTCAACTAAATTCTATTATTTTATAAAAATTGGTCCCAACCCAAAAGGGTTAGGGTTAGGGTTAGGGACCGTGCTTCTTAACTTGTACCAATTGAAGTTTGATTCAAAAATGATGGGTGTGAAGATCCCATTAGAACACAGGAAGTTTTGGATGATCATTGTTTGTGACGAGAGTTAAAGAACACAAACAAATTGGTCATGGTAATATTTTGACTTTATTTGAAAGTTGCTATCTAATGTGAGGCACATCTTTAGAGTGTGTTTTTCTGCTTAATTTCTGGGAATTGCTGGCTGTGAATAATCCAGGTATTTGAGGCACAGTAAGTTGCTTCTCAATGTATTCTGATGTGGTCTTTCCTACCAATATGAAACTGAGATGCAATGCACTGAATCTGTCCTGTTTACAGTAAGAAGAATCAAGGTGCTTCAATGCCAAGGTGTACCAGGTGATGAGAAAAATACTGTAGCTTTGACAGCAATGGATGCAAATTATTTTATGATATTTTTTATATTGTTTCATGAGATAATCTTTATTTTGGAGAAAAATTGCTAAAATCTGGGAAACATTAGAATTATTTAGACATCAGCTGAAGGACATCTCTTTATATTTACATTGAGGAATTGGAGAACTTGGAGATTTCATAATGGGGACATATTGTATATGTACAGTATGTGTGTCTTAAAGTCAGCATGAGTAACCTTAGATTTAATGAAGCAAAGCACCCTGACACATAGTGGTCAGTTGGATAGACATTAATCAGCATTCACCCCCTGGGTTTAAAAAGTATTCCCTCCCTGAGGTAGACAAAAGGGGATTTTGGCCAAGTCAAAGACAGTTCCTTTCAGTCAAAAACACTTGAAAGGTTACATGCACTACCCTATACATACAAAAACAAAGTTGAGAATCATTGAGAAGCTGTCATAAGGACATAGCACCATGTTAGGAGTTTACTGTGATTAATTTGTGGCATAGAGGTGTACAAGGTGCCACTGAATTTAAATGAAATACTGCAATGAAATCATCACTGAAGACTGGAATGTGACAATCTTTGTCCAATTTGTACTTCTTAGAATATTGTATGTGAAAACAGTATCTCAATTTATCAGAAGAACAGTTCTTTGAGTAATTCAAATTAATTCCAAACATTTGTCTAGCTGGGCAAAACTTCAACATTGATTTATCTCCAACCTTTACAGCAGTTTTGACCAAAGTCACTGTGGCAATATAAATCTAATTATTTAATTATAATATAAATCTAATTACACTAATTCCTAACATGAATCTTACTTAACCTTTGCCCTAACCTTAATTCTTACTGTAACTCTAATTGAAAAATACTGTACAGTAAATGAATTATAAATTTCTGTTGTCAGTTCTTATATCATCTTTTCCAATATTTTTATGCTTCACATGTTTCCTCATTATTTTGGGGTAAGACTTTCTCTGAGCCCATGGTATAGGTCATTGACCCACGTTAGTCTACTAAATTGCAGTTTCACTTACTGTTGTGATATCAATTGGACTCCTTTGTACATTATCTAAGGTCTGATTTCCTTTTATTTGATTTTTTTCCCCATCTTATTACTTTAGGAGCTTCAAATCCTTGATTCAGCATTCAGGGAAAACCATATTGAGAAGATTTTTCCTTGCATTTGAAAGTGTTTACAAATACATCACTGACCTGAACAGGTACAGTAAGTATGGAAATTTTCAAACTTTAGTTGTCTGGTTGGATACCATGTCAGTTTCCTCTTTATTTCCTAAACTAGTGGCAGCAATTTTGCAATATTATTTGTAGAAATCTTCAGACTCAGTTCAAGTCAAAGCCATTGAACTTTTCTTTGATAAAAATACAGTAGAACCACAGTTTTACAACACCACTTTTTACAACCACCTGTCGTATGCAACCAGTTTTTCTGGCATGGATGATTTGTAGTTAAAATATACCTGTCATGAGTGACCACCTGTCTAACATGACCAACAACCACTTTTTAGCAGTCAAAATAAGAAATTTTACCTGTCACTAGTGACCACTGCAAATTAAAAGTGCTGACTGCTCTACTCTTGTGCCAAACCTGATTGATGAAGTTCAGCAGAAGATCAATGTTTTCTTCTGCCAAACCTAATAGGTACAGCAGATTTAATTTGATCCATCATAATTAAGTTTCATGATTTAAGTTTGCTGTTTAAATCGATGCCACTCCACAATCACTCAAACTGTCTTTGCAAAGAGAATACAGGAAACAAGAAAAACTATGCACTTACCACTTCAATCAAATTTTGATCACTTCCATGCAGATATACTTGTACTGTTGTGAATTTCTTTCTGAACAAGTTAGGAATTTGAAGCAGTTCATGCTGACCAATTTCTTTTCACTTAATATGTTGATGAATTTAAGCAATTCTTGCGTGATTCTTAGTTGAATGAAACAATTGTCATTGAAATTTGGGTTTACTTGTTCAGTCATAATAATGCACATTTTGCTTAAATTTACACATTTTTCCGGAAGTTGCACATGCAAATATGGTGGCCACTACATCATATCACTACCTGTCTTAAGTGACCACCTGGCATTTACGGCCACTTTTGCCTGGCAAAAGGGGTGGTCCTAAAACTCATGTTCTACCATAACAATATTTATCTTACACTCAATTCCTCACCCACTGTATTTTACAGTCCATGTGAAGTAGCAGCAATTTTATAGAAGTACAGTATTCTAGCTATTTGGTACTAAGGAACATTTACATCAGATTGCTGGATGACCATTACTTAACATAAATGTGTGCATATGTGTATTAATGTGGTATGGTATGACTCATTTTTGTACATTATCCAGATTCTAATTTTCTTTTTGTTTTTCTAATTTGTTTTTCTCATCTTATAAATTCAGGAGTTTCAGGAGCTTGGTTCAGTATGCAGGGAAAACCATAATGACATATTGACATGATTTTTCCTTGCATTTGAAAGTGTTTAGAAATGCATCACCATCCTGAACAGGTACAGTATGTACATGTATACAAGTTTTCAAACTTTAATGCAGCAGTATTAGTGTGCTGGACAGCAATGTTGGTTATCTGACTGGATACCAAATACTGTAGTTCCCTCCATATTTCTTGAACCAGCAATGACAATTTTGCAATATTTGTAGAAATATTTAGATTTAGTTCAGGTTAAAGCCATTGAACTTTTGTGATAAAGATAAAAATATTTATTTTACAGAGGCAATTTTGAAACTTCACCTATAAAACTGAAGCCTGGATGAAACCTTGACTGAGCTGAGACTGAGCTTGACTTTGTTACATACTTGTAAAGTAATCTCTGGGAATGTAACCACATCTACATGTTACTTTAAAAATTGTTGTATAGAGTAGTAGATATCATTGCTCATCAGTCATGATAATAACAAAGTAACCTGGTCATGTTTACCTGCTACGTTGCTTGGTCATTCTTGATGCCATAGACAATGTTTGAAATGTGTACAAATGCCCTCATAGACTCACAAATGCTGTATAGTAGCATCTGTGTATCAAAAACCAAATCCCTTAACAATTTGGACATCCAGTGTCTGTCTCTAGACCAAAGCCTAAAACCTTTTCTAGACTTAAGACAAAGGTTATTGTGGTTGCAGTTAAGATTAAGTTTAGTGACTAGATTAGAGTTCACATTAGGGTTTTGATTCTGGTTCAGATAAGTTTCATATTCCAGTGTTTCACCTTGGCAACTTCAGAGTAGTGATCTGCTGTCCATGACCTTAAGAAAACTTGTGTACCACTGTGCCATAAATTAATGACAGTAACTTCTGGCAGACCACTGTGCCTGGCCAACAAATTGTGAACAATTTATAACAGTAGTTTTGCAAGTATCTGGTGAATCAAGGTCCATTGAGTTGAAGAAAGAGCCCTTGACTTGACCAAAAAGGCCTCTTGTCTTCCTTATGTGGGGTGCCCTTTTTTAATCTTTAGATAAATCCTGGTTTTTAGCGGAAGTCATAGAACAAAAAGTTAAAAGGTTCGTAGACTGCTGAATTTATGATAAAGATTTCTAATGTTTCAAGCTATGGCCCTTCGTCAGAGAGTGAAATGATTTGTTTATCAAAACAGGAGTCTTCATCATAAATTCAGCAGTCTAGCAATCTTTTAACTTTTTGTGCTGTTTATACTGCCTACACAGCATCCCATTTTTATATCATTGCCTGGAAGTCATAGAACCCTGGACAAGTCATTCATCACCAGAAACACTGTAACACTGGTCATACTACAGTACAAAAGTTAAACTGAGTATGACTTTTCTAGTGTCTTGCAACCTTGATTGTGGCAACCATGCATATTGGAGAACTGTTAGGTCTTCACCATACAGGTAATGGTGGACTAACTTATGTTTTTCTTGTAGGTTTGTGGAAGAGCTGGATGATGGTATTTTTATCCAGCAAACATTAGAAACACTGTTGATTAATGCAGATGGCAAACAGTTGATGGTACAGTACATTCCTTGTATTATTTTTTGTTGTAACTATCATTGTTACATCATGATAGTCATCTTTACTTTTACTGTTGTAATTATCAGTATCAATGTCACCATCATCATCATCATTAACTTGATTGTCATCACCATTACCTTAATTACCACCATCTTCATCATTCATTATCTGTCATTGTCATCATTCTGTTCGTTGTCATGATCACCGCCATCATGGACGTTGTAACAGTCATCATCATCATTGTTATAATTATCAGTATCATTTTCATCATTATCATCATTTTCGTTGACAGTGCCATTGCCATTCTCACTTTCTTGTCATTGTTTTTTAAGAAATTCAAAATAATTTTTGGTGTAAAATGAAGTCACAGCATTGCTACTGACATTCATAGGTAAGTTATCGTTCTTGTCATTATCATTTCATCATCATTTGTCATCATAGATATTGTCATTAACATTATCACTGCAATAGTTAATGTCATCACGATCTTCATTATTATCAAAATCCTAACTTGATTCAGTTCACTCTTAGATGTTTCACTTTCGCGTTATTAAAATACATGTAATCTAAACTTGTTACAATATCCAGTCATACATGTAATCATACCCCTGTACCCATAATCGTCTCACAATCAATCATGGTCATAGTACAAACAAATCATAGTAATAATCAAATCATAATCATTGGTCTTGTGCCACTAAATACTTTTGAATAATTCATCAAGATACTTCGCAGGGTTTATGATATGAAAATATTTCTGAGAAAGGTGTGCATCATACAGGAATCAGTTTTTTGACTGATATAGCTCAGATTTGTTTCTCTATAATCAAACCACGAGGAAACTATTTTTACTACACACCCTCTATTAAGCCCCTGGTGAACTTACTTATTTTCATACCTTCTAGATGGGGGCTTTTTAGAGAGGGAGTGTTGACAGAGAGGGGGCTAATAGAGAGGGGAACTTATTTAAAGATAAAAGTGCCTTTATTTCAAGGTGAAGTACCTTTATTTATACTAGATAACCCTGTCAACCATCTGAGCTGTTCTAGAGGTCCGGTAAAGGCCACCCCTCATGGGTCCAGTGTTATTACAGAAGGAAACCAGAGAACCCGGAGAAAACCTGTGGTACTTGGTAGAGTCAAACTGGATATCACTCTACTCACATGTGACCAAGGTAACTTTAACCAGATGATTGCATGGAGCCAGAATGGAACCCTAGTCACAGTGGTGAGAGACAGGTGCACTACCACTGTGCCACCAGTATCCCCGGGAGTCAAAGACGAAGACAAAATTTTTTCTAAAATGTCGGCCAGCTATTATAAATAGCATGACAGCTGGCATGTACTTGTCACGTGCAATCTTGAAGCCGAAACAAATTCAGGCTCATAAAAATATGTTTTTACTGAAGTGTAGGCTTGAAGATGGACTTGTTGTTTCAGGAACATACTGTGTGATGTGCAAGTCAAGAACTATTATTGATGTACTGAAAACAGAACTTGATAACAAAATACTAAATGATGTGATTGTAGCAGCTTGGTAACTATGTTCTTAATACGCACGCTCTCAAGCTGTTCTCTCAGAACAGGCGTTGTCGTCCGTCGCCATTTCGATAAATGACAAAACCAGGTTTCCGTGTCGCGAACCAAGACTTCAAGTGTTATTCGAAGAAAAAACCATAACATAACAACATTTCGATAAAAATTTCTTTAGTGATCTGGGCCCTTAACCTGATAAAAGTTTTATTTAAGGTAGACTTACTACATGAGACAACTACACCATAGCAAGACAGATCACAAGGACAGAAACACAATAACAGGAAGTTCTATTGTCAACTGAACACGAGTCACACCCTTCATCACATTCTCAACATCCCCTCTGCCGTTTGTCAGCACCTGTAGGTGCAACAGTATGTCCCACCAAACAAGAAGCAATGGTACCATCACGATATCTTATACTTACTTTTGAATTTGTTTTTTACTACCGTAACTAAATCCGGTAGACAAAGTAAAAACAGTGAAAGATCTGGTTTATTTTTTACCAAAGATTGGTAAAACTCAAATGTGCTACAGCTGGAACATACATTAAAACTGAAATGTACGCTGAGTTATCGTTACTCCTTAAAAGTTCTTAATACGCACGCTCGCAAGCTGTTCTCACAGAAAAACTTTCTGAGTCCCTGACGGGAATCGAACCCGTAACCTTCTGGTCGCCGGTGAGACGCTCTAACTATTGAGCTACAAAGACTCAGATGGTGAATGAAGTTCAAATTTGTGTACTGGTTCGTATAGATGGTAGACAGATGTGCTGCCAGTCTGCAAGTCTCGATATGTCGTCTATTATTTTTTTGTGTTAATCAATGATGTAATTTAACCT
Source organism: Heliopora coerulea (assembly GCA_030142905.1). Classification (NCBI taxonomy): domain Eukaryota; kingdom Metazoa; phylum Cnidaria; class Anthozoa; order Scleralcyonacea; family Helioporidae; genus Heliopora; species Heliopora coerulea. The sequence goes on along the minus strand of JASJOG010000590.1, from coordinate 49,331 downwards.
TCGCTCACCATCTGTGTCTTTGTAGCTCAATGGTTAGAGCGTCTCACCGGCGATCAGAAGGTTACGGGTTCAATTCCCGTCAGGGACTCAGAAAGTTTTTCTGAGAGAACAGCTTGAAAGCGTGCGTATTAAGAAAATACCTAATCTTTCCCATAAAAAATCGGAAGTTGGAGATGTTGAGATCAAGAATATAGTGCGATTCTAACCAGTCGTATGTCGCTATCTTTTTTTGTGCTTTTGTTCGGGGAAAGGTCTTAATAGAGAGGAGACTTTTTAAGAACTTGAAGATTCTGCAGTGGGCGTCATTAGAGAGCGGAATCTTAATAGAGATAGAGGGCTCGATAGAGTGTTTACGGTATTTTGCTTAAACTACGCCGCTTCCATAAAAACTCCTTACGTCAAATTCTAACGGGTTAGTTTGAAGTTATTGGTAACGTATAGTTCAGTAATTTCAGTACATGTGTTTGTTTTAAGATGATTTGGTTTGATTTGTGCGTCATCAACTCTGTATAAATGAACGCACTTGTAATTTTCATCACTAGAACTTGATAATGATGTTTAGATAACATCGAAACGTCATTCAATGAACCTTAGTCTTCTATTGCTTACATTTGTGATAAAATGTAATTTATAATAGTAAAGTAGAAACTGTTTTGCCGTGTTTATATAGCCTGATGCAAGCACAAGAAAAAGGTTGGGAGAAATCTAAAGCTGTTGTGTACGCCCGAGACCAAAGGTCAAGGGTTTAAACGGCTGCTCGAGAGTTCTCCCACCTCTCTCAGTGTTTGCATCGGGCTGCATAAACACAACAAAACAGTTTGTGTTTCTCGTATAAAATTACGAAAGAACTAAGCTATAATAATTGTGAATAACGAACTTTATTTTTAATATCAAATCCTACGTTCTCCTTACAAGTTCGTAGACCAATCAGAGCTTCCCATTGGCGCCAAGAACAAATTCTGGCGTTAAGCAGCGTCTCTGATGTCATAACCGTGTTCGCATAGCCGGATATAAACACGGTAACTGAACAATCACTGCGTGCGTAATAGAAATTTTATAATATAAATGTATTACACTGACGCTTATTAATATACCGACTTTCGATTAAATGAACGTGTTTCTTCTGCCCTTCTGAACTGGGAGAGTATTAGAAGGCTGGGGGCTAAATAGAAGAAATATGGTAGTCAACATAACACTTTACAATATTTTTTTATTCTTCAATTGGTTTCATGCATTTTATTTTGCCATTACAAGGCCGAGGCCTTATATCTTTACGGGGTGATGCTGTTGTTGATTGATTAGACGTTTGGTGGAGATGTTCAAGCGCGGGTGTTGGTCTCGTATTACAGAAACTGGTAAAGTACATTAACAAAATTTGATTTTTAAGTATTGCTTAACAGTATTAAAAATTTTGGCGCGTTCGTGCCTAACCCTGGCCATATCCCAATTCCTAATCCTGAACCTTATCCTAACTGTAGTTATAACTCAAACTCTAATCCTAAAAGGTTAGCGACTTGTCTGCATCCGCCAAACTGTATTCTTATAAGTTTAAATAATGATTATGATAATGGCAATGATAATAGTGATGATAATGGTAATGGTGATGATAATGATAATGATCATGATAATGGTAATAATAATGATAATGGTAATGATAATGATAATGGTAATGATAATGATCATGGTAATGATAATGATCATGGTAATGATAATGGTAATGATAATGATCATGGTAATGATAGTGGCAATGGTTAATAGGCTGTTGCGGTATTGAAAAAAGACCGATAACCGATACCGGAAAAAAAATACCGATAATATCGATATATCAATATTTTTCCGGGATTGCGTATTGCATAACTTTAAGCCAAATTTGTGTTTAAAAGTGACACTAAACAGCCGCGATATGGTAAGAGAGATGTTTTACAAAGTTTATAAATCGTATTTATTGAAAGAACTTCAAGAAAGAATGCTATTTATTTACAAATTTTCTGCTAGAAACACAAGCATGTTTGCTTGGTCTGGTTTTAACTGAGCTCTTTGCGAGGTGACAATTTGACCGGCTTTGCTAAAGAGTCTCTCAGATGGTGAACTAGTAGCAGGAATTGATAAATATTTCCTTGCGAACTGACTGAGCATTGGTAAATTTCTACCATGGCATTTCCACCACAACAAAGGATCATCATCTCCGTCGATTGTGTCTTTTTGTAAGTATATCTTTATTTCATTTTCCAATCGATCCCGTGGCGATTGCGCTGGCGATGGCATTTGGCATGACTTCCGCATGCTTGTGAGAGAGCCAAGCGTCTTCTTAACTTTCTTTGGCGGTGGTTGGCTTTGTCAATCGTCTTCCGCATCGTTTTTTGTCACAAACACAGCTTCTTCAAAAAGAGCATTTTTGACAGCACCAAGCTCGCTTGACTCGTCCAATGATTCAACGTCGCCATCTTCCGCATCAGTTAGAAAGTCAGTCTAGCAAATAGAAAGTAAATTTCATTAATAGAAAGTAACTTTTATAATTTTTAATTTTTTATTAATTAAACAGATAAAACTCTACCTTAAATCTTGGGTCTAGAAAACATGTGATATCCATCAAAAGTTTTCTTTCTTCACCGGAATATTTGGCTTTAATGGCGCTCATTATCTTGTCCTTAATGGACACGGTCATTGGCAGGTCTCCGTTTTTTGCAGAGCGAGCTCTTGGTCTTCGAGTCGACGAAGGACCGGTTTAAGCGCTGATATAGTCACGTATTTGCTCCCACTCATGATGTCGGTGAAATCAGCAAGAGGTTCAAGAGCGGCGTCAACTGCCTCCAAAACTTCGATGTCTTGCCACTTTGGGACCAAGTGTGCCGTTTCCCTGTCGTCACCAAGCACTTGACGAATGGCTCTCTTATTCTTCAGCACTCTTGTAATCATCTTGTGGGTGGATCCCCAACGAGTTGAACACTCCTATAATATAAACAAAGACAAAAGTAAAACAAACGCAAAAGTTAAAAGCTCTTCATCGAAAACATTGTTTCATGATACAGTCCAAACTCCAAACAGAAATCCTCAATCCTGTCATAAGTTGTGAAGGCACAAATAATAAAATTGTAGTACATACCGACGCTAGTTTCAGAGGATGGCTTGCTGGATCTTCTTGAAGTTGTGCTTCTGATAGAGCCTTTTTTCGTTTCCAGCTCATTTTGAAGGCTGCAACAGTCTTTTTGCAAATGCCCACTGCACGCATCAGATTTGGTTCTTTTGCAACAGTGTTCGTTATTGCGAGATGAAGGTTGTGACCAAAGCAGGTGATATTTTTCCACCCCTTATCCTTGCATGCCTTGACGATGTTTGCCCCTTTGTCGGTTGTTAACACAGTCATCTTTGCTGCGTCAAGTTCCCAGTAGGTCATTATGTCATCTAAACAGCTACCAAGCTCTTCCGCGGTATGATTGTCTGGCACAAATTTCGTTCCCAAACACCGGGTTTTTAAGTTCCATTCGTCGTCAATCCAGTGCAAGGTAAAGCCGATATAGGGCGTCATTCCGTGTGAAGACCACATGTCTGTTGTGGCATCGAAATAATCTACGCTGTCGTTCAGTTCATCCAAAACCTGTTTTCGTGTCGCGTCGTAAAGTTTAACCACACGATCTCTCGAAAACGTCAACTTTGCTGGGACTTCGTAACGAGGTTCTAAGACATGAAGCAAATGCTTAAAGCCGGGGCGTTCAACGGCATTAAATGGAACGCTGTCTTTTGCCAAGAAATGCGTAATGGCATCTGTGATTTCCTTCGCGCGTTTATTACTTGATGGTAACGGGCTTTGTTTTTCAATAGCTTCAAAAAAACTTGGCTGGGTTGACTTTCTTGGCAGACATTTGCCGTCTTCATTATCGTGGGTATTTGTAGTGGAAGATGATAAGTCACGATGAGAGGAAGACGAAGCTTGTTTATTCTTTTGCAACGTGCTGTATACCATGTAGTGGCTTGTTTTCAAATGAGACATGAGGTTCGAAGTATTGCACCCCTTGTTCTTGACGATTTTGCCACAAATTTGACACTGGGAATCATCTTTTTTCTTCTTGAAATGTTTCCAAACAGCGCTTCGGTTTGGCATCTTGATACTCTGAATGTTAGTCTTCAAGTGAAACAGTGTCTGATTTATTCTGCGTTTGTCACAATAATAGTCTAGTTATTCTAATTTTAGCTTTCTGACTCATCAGATGCGAGATATTTTTAACGAGCTGTGAGGCCGGTGCTTAGTAGCGCGTGAAATGTCCGGTTAGGGAATTGAAAATGCAAATTTGCATACACTAGCCGCATTCAAGATTTTGAAGTGTGATATTTTTCATTGTGTTATTTTTCATTGTTTCATTGTGTGCTTGGGAAAGTTCGATGTGACATTTAAATGTACAAACGCAAACGTGAAACCGATAATACCGAAAAATATCGATATTTCGATATATCGAAAATTTCAATATCGAAAAATCGATATTTATAAAAAACGGATAATTTTCGGTATATCGATATACCGCAACAGCCTACAATGGTAATGATAATGGTAATGGTAGTTGTAGTGATAATGATCATGATCTTGGTAAACAGTGAATAATAAATGATAAATAATAAAAGATAATAAAAGATAATAAATGATAAATGTTGAAAAATGAATAACATCTCAATCTCAAGCAGTTACATTACAAATTAAAGAAATAGCTTACATACTTTGGCAACCACGGTCTTGAATTTTCTACCACAAATATTGTTTCTGTAAGAACTAACTTACGACGGCTTGTTGTAACGGACAAAACGAAACCGCATTGGAAAATGCTTGCTTCAAAATGTGTACAAACTCAGACTTACTCCAAGTGATAGCAACCTCAGCCTGGTACAAGTCGATGCTAGTTAATGGTGAAAGAAGACCCGAGGCGAACCTTATACCCAAGCGCTCAATACCTTATTTTATTTTATAGTGCGACCTGGGTCGATATGGAGTCAAACATCGACGATGTGTGCAAGCCTCTTCGAAGTACAGGAATATTCCGTTGGAAAAAGACCTCCGAAATATCCAAAGGATTATTTTGCGTTAGTGTGTCTCGAATGATGTCAGAGATACTTGCTAATCTTGTGGGATTACAAACATTTGGACAACTGTAAACGTGACTTGTTTGGCTTTGCATACTCAGTCAAGTGAATTAAGCTTCAATTTCTGAATTCACGTCTCCTGATATTACATCTGAACTTTATGTTCAGGTATCCTGGTTTATGACTTGAGATAAATATTTCCTACTAATCGATTTAACGTGAGGTCTGCACTAGTGAAATATAGAACCGATGTTTTTAAGTACGCACCGAGACGAGCGCTACGAGTTGAGGTCCGTGCTAAAACAGAGGTCCGATATTTTACTAGTATAGACCGAACAAGTGAAGTCAAGAACTAGTTTATTACAATCTCGTCTACACTGTTAATATTTTGGGCACGGCATGGCTGAAATTTTGGCATGGGTGCCGCTATTGTTGAACGGTGCGGACTTCAAATAAGAGATGCAGACTTCTTAAAATTTGGTATCCGTCTCTGAAAATATAGCCTTGCCGAGCACCTCTGTATATGTTAGCGCCGTGCCCCAAATGTTATAGAGTAAACCGGATTTATATGGCTCTACTGAAATATAATTGTCTAGTGCAAAGGTAGAGAACGATAGACTAGCTTGCAGTTCTGTCGTCTTTTCATAAATAATTTCTTCGCCAGCTTCATTCTACTTGGTTACTTTTCCTTTTCTGATTGTTCGTAATACACTTGCACTTTATATTTTATCAAAAATTTAAATTTTAATTCAACACAAGCAAGGCTTTCTTAAATTTGCACCCCAGAGCGGGCAATACGGGAAATATCCGACAGCTTATGAACCAATCAAATTACAGGATTTCCGTATTCGGACCGCTCGCTACCACAACCATGTAATAAATACTCGTATTCCAGTTCAAGTTGTGAAAATTTTGTTTGCTCGCCCGATTTTGCGCGAGAAAGTTGTGAGTGTCCTAATGAAGCCTTAGTTTGCAGCTGTGGTGAAAAATCCTTGGCTTAAACTGTGATGGAAGGAACGCCGTACTTTGTCTTTTGGTTATCTTTGGAAACCTTGAGACACAATTTGCACTCTGGCATTTTATTGCAGTAAGTTATTTTTTCCTTCAGTGCATACGGATATGGGGTTCAAAGTGAAATATATTTCTTGGTTATCCCTTGGGCAACTGTCCCGAATGGACCTTCCCTCCCCAGAAAAAAGTTAGTCACGTGAATAAACACACGGAAAAAAACGTTCGGAGTACGTAAAACGGCTCGAAAAAATAAGAACTGTAGTGTGCTTGGAAATGTTGCGGGAAAGGTTGCGGGTTCGATCCCCGTCTGGAGCTTAGAAATCATTTTCTGAGTATAGAGCTTGAAGATCGTTCATCTACCTTAACATATCCAAGCTCTCACGTTTCTCAAACATCAAACTGCTTCAATAAAAGTTACCTTCGTAAGAAGACACAACGCACGAGTGAGTTGAGAGTGTGTATCGAGAAACAGTTCGGTACAGCAACCATGGGTCTTTTACAGGTTTTCTCAGAAAGAAGAAAATCTCGAATGTCAGGATAACTCTAAGACCCAACCGGAACCTGCTGCGAGAAATGCAACATTGGGCTATCCGGCTGGGAATCGAACCCGCGACCTCGCGAATCTAGTGCGACGCACTGCTAACCCTAGTTACGGAGACCATTGCCGCGAGTATAGCCATGAGTTCAGTACTTAACTGAAGTGCGTCTCACTAGATTTCCGAGGACGCGGGTTTGATTCCCAGTCGGATGGCCCAATGTTGCATTTTTCGCAGCAGGTCCCGGTTGTGTCTTAAAAATATCCTGACACTCGAGATTTTCCTGCATCTAAAATTATCAACTGAACAGTTAGCGGATCGAGTATAAATGCCATAATGTTCTATCGATGTCCCGGAAAGAGTTTGTTTGCCTAAGCCTCTCTTCATAACTTTGTCAGCTTGGAATGCTGAATGGTCATTGTTTTGAATACTGCTATCGTACATGTATTGCAGGCTCAGTAACATCAAACCTGCTTGAATCGTGAAGAAGAAAAGCGGGTACACCGCGATTAATTTAGTCAACTTTTCAAAGAAGGAGCACACTTCAGCGATACCTAGTACTTTCATTCATTTCACTTTCTTCAATAACTCAAAAATAGGAAAAATTTCAATTATATTAGCCTTTAAAAACGTCTTGCCAAAGGGGCAACCATTCATCAATATTTGGTTGCCCAAAGAAAAGTTAGTGGTCCGGGGCAACTGGACAACCGTTAATTTCGATCTCTGGGCTGGCGTGCCTCTTGTCCCAAATTTCACATGTGTAAATTTTTCAGTTTGGCAATTAATGCATTTATTTGTTCATGTGTCAAAACTGAGACATGTTGGCCAAACTTCCCAGGGGTGGAGCAGTTTACCGTTTCGTAGACGGTCGTCGCCAACCGGAACGGTCCATGACAACAATGTTCTTGCCATCCCCAAGTGTACCCTTCTCACCCTAACTCTATTAGTCACATCAACCAGAAACACGCTCGTAATCTTTTACCTGTTTTCTTTCCTTGACTTTAAACCCAACGATGGATTATCTGGGTCATCTTACTTAAACCGGAACCCTCACGTAACGGTCCCATCGGTAGATTTCTGCATCGCTTCCACCCTAGCTTGACTATTAGTCGCTTAGTTATTCTAATTTTAACATTTTGACTGTACGAATGTTCGAAAAAAAAAATAAAACAATAGAAAACAAACAAACAAAAAACTCTGAGTGGGAAGAAAATAAAATAATTTCGCCACGGATTCGAACCCACTCAGCACCGATCGCTCTTGGTCGCACTAGCCAATACAGTAGGTTTGCAGGCTCTGTTGATCCTGCTTAAAATCGAGATGGCGAGAACTTTAGGTTGGTATCCGACCGTTAACGAAAGGGAAAACAGCGGAGTCAGATCAAGAGGGAGTTTGGCGGTGGTCCGACCACGCACATGTCGGAGAGCATCTTTTTACATCCACAAAATGACAAATTATTCCTATCAATAAATTTGCAAAAGGGAATGACATGTTTTTGCCGAGTTTTAGGTGGGAGGTCGGGTCCTTGTCATAAATTTGATCATCCGTCTCAGGCAAGACTCGCGAGGTGATCTAGTGCCCACGAGATCCCACGCGGGCGTCATCTTGTTATTATGTGCTGTGGTGAATATGCCTCAGAAGGAATGTTGACTCCGTGAGGACAAACAAGCTGCGACATTCAGTTCTTATCGAAATGAATGGCAGTACCGCCGAGAAGGAAGTGTAGTGGGGTCAAATTGACCCAGGACCTGGAAGAAATAAGGGGACTCGGAAGATATCAAGGGGCCCTGGAAGATGTCAAGGGAGCCTATTGGCCGGTAATAACTATTTTGAATTTAGATATTTTTTCATTGGAATAAATAGCCATAGCTCATGCGCTATCTGTGATTTTATGTAAAAAAAGACAATATGACCATTTTGGCATTCCAATTTAATATTCCATGGCGAAGACTCAAAAACAGAAATGATTTTATATTGCATGACATTTAGAGTTCAGACGGTATGAATTTATCTTTCATGAAATATTGAACTAAGAAGATGTGAATGAAAGTTTGAAAACCTGCTATAAAATTTTGAGCTTGATATTACCTGTATTTATTAATTCAAATCTTGAACTGTTTCAGTGTTTTGTTTATTTCCAAAGTTCATACAGTGAGACGTTGTACGCATGTGCATTATCGTGAATTCGTAGGACAAATTGAAAAAAATGAAAATTTCCGATAATTAAAGAATACAAAGCTTCATTCTGCCTTATATTCAGTGAGGTTAGTCGAAATAATTTTTGACTATGGGGTCTACCAACTTCTCTACCTGTACTATTTAGGCCCGCAGCAGCTCTTGGTGACACTAATGAAAGGACAACTTTAGTTGAAACGAAAGTTGATTTAGCTAAATCAGTCCTGTCCTTGAAATATTTAGCTATAGGGTGCCTATATATAGTTAGATTTATCATATACCTCGCAGGTGAATAAGTTTTTTTGGGCTATCTGATCGGTTCCTCTATTTCGGAATATCGTGCACTATTCACCTCCGAGCAAAACAAGATGGCGTCCAGTTTTGTTTCAGTGACGGAAGAACGTCTTTTCAATAAACTAAGTCGCCGTGCCAGACAACATCAAAAAAGCGACGAAATTTAGCAATTAAGTATTCAAAGATTTGTATCTAATTTACTTTTTTAGCGATAAATGTACTAAGGATGTGTTTCAAAATGTTTTGTTTACATATGATTACTGGGCGACAAGTCGACATTTCGTAAAATTGCTTTTAAAATTTTAAAAAATATATTTGAAAACAATTTTGCGAGGTATACGCTAAAACGATTATTTATCCCAGTGTCATTGAATGGTGTAGATATTTACCTCCACTTTGGTGAATAATTATTGTATATTTAAGTACACCAGTGTACATGTGATCGTAGTTGTTTCTTGGCATGTGAATTTCTTCTCACAGAGGACCTTAGATCTGCCCCTGCTTGCCTTTTTGTACACATGCACATCTTGTACCATGAAGGAATATCACAATCTTGGAACAAATATAAATGTCCAGCATAAAAGACGGAATAAATGGTGGGTATTAATATTTTTCCTTAGATTATGATCCCCACCTGGTTCCTCACTTCCAATTATTCTAAAGAAAAGATCACCTTTTTAAAAGTAACACATTAACAACTCACTGCTTCTCCAGCACTTATGTCCATAATGATGTCACTGAACATTCTTTTTCACGTTGGGACTTCGCCATTTTAAGTTCGCCTTTCATCAGCTTTGAACTTCTTTGACGAGAAGGCATCCTCATAAATAAAATAAAACCGTCTTATAACGTTAACCTAGGGTCTTCCCACTTTCCTTACTTTAATATTTTAATACCTTTATCTACTGCATCCTTTATTTTTAAGATGTTTTTAGGTAGACCGTTGTAATTCGATCGCTTTAATTCATTCGCTTCACTAATTTTCATGGCATGTAAGTCCAGTTTTGTCACTGTATTGCCCAGTCTGTGATGTTGCTCTGAGATTGGAACGAAACATTAGCGATGAATAATGGTACATTAATTTTAGGCTGAGTTTGTTGGATTTATTCCGAGTTCTTTCTTGACTCTAATTTTCCTTATACACCACCATTCTCGCTTGGTTTTCCAGTTTCAACTAAATACCATGTCCTTTCGTTTTTTGGCGCACAAGTTGCTATTTCTGAGACCTGTATTAAAATGCTAGTTGGTCTGCTACTGCGTTCCGACGATATTTATAACCAGGTAAGAACTCTTTCTGATCCGAGGTCATTTTCTTATTCCCCAGGGCTGTACCTAAGTGGTAATTCGCCTGGGTCAAATTCAGCTGAAGGCGCCCCCCCCCTTCCTCCCCCAAGGCCCTCTCCAGCGGTCGGCACTGGAACGTAACCACTGAGACCAGATAAGCGTGTGGAGACTGGTACTAGAAAATTAACTATATTTATTTACTTGATAACTTGTTGGAAAAAGTCGTTGGATTTTAGGTTAAAATGTCACCAAAGGTAACTCGTCTACAGTTAGGATTAAGGTTAGGATTAAGGTTAGGATTAGGGTTAGGATTAGAATTCTTACTCTAATCGCAACCCTAATCCTAATCATGACACTCGCGATAATTCTGAATCTTAGAACTATTGACATTTCAGGATTATCTTGAATCTTGGGCGATAGGATATCAAGTAAATAAATATTCTTAATTTTTCAGTCCCAGTCTCCATACGGTTACTTGGTTTTGGTCGTTACGTTCTAGTGCCGAACCTCGGCAACACACTCCAAGCTTCTTACAATTTAATAATTGTGTACTGGTACTATCATTACACAGCTAAGCGAGGCATTTCAGCAAGAACAAATGTTTTTACGTGCTTTTGGTTTCTTGTTACTTAAAGTGTTATTAAAAATTTAAAAGGGGCTTTTCTGAGCCTTGACTGGTGTAAACTCGTCAATTAACGATGAGAATTCGAGACTTTGATCTAAGATCATGTTGAGCCAAATATTGTTGAGCCCTGGAAAATAATAGAACAAAATCTTTGTTTCTGAAAACATTACCCCATAAAATTTTGCGACCAGTCAAGCACACAAGTGGACCCACCCACCTCCTGGATATGGCAATGTTCGTCCTGGTGAACCTTTTAAAAGCGAGTACTCTTGTATTTTACTCCGGCCAGACGATTTAAAGTATTTTACCAACGCCGAACGATTTTACTCGTGAAAGGGAGACCTCCAGTAACGAAAGTGTTGAAAACTTAACACTTTCTCGACTAACGACGAGTGCTCTGCTATTTTACTCTGGCAAACGCGAGAAGATGAAAATGGTCAAGAGGAGACCTTGAATCGTGAAAGTGTCAAAATTATTTCCTTGAACCTTTCTTAACTGACGACTGGTACTCTAATACAGTGTATTTTACTATGGCAAACGCCAGATAATGTTACTCATCAAGAGGAGACCTACCGTTGCGAAAGTGTTAAAATTATTTCGTTAAACTTTTCTTCACTGACGACTGGTACTCCAATACTCCTTTTTAAGGAGTTTTATAAGAAAAACAATTTTTTAAAAGAAATTCTAAGGAATTTCTGGATTTTACCTGAAAGTTCTAATTCTCAGAAAATTGTGCTATCGTGAATATTCTATGAAAGCAAATGTTTTCCGAATAATGAATAAAACTCAACAAAGAAGGACTGCTGTCATTAATATGATGACTAAGTTTGTTCAGTCTTATTCTGTCTGATCATCAGCTAAATCCTTTAGCTAAAAACTACACGTTAGTGGTTGAAAATTTTTTCGTCATAATTTCGTGAACCTGGCTGTCGGACAAGTCTAAAACCTTGGCCAAAAGAATGCAACATGTGCGGTGGTGACTCGAATTGTGTAGATTAGGGGTCTGGGACGAATAATGATCCCAAACAGTCTCACTCTCGAAAAGAAGAATAGCATCAATTCTGAAAATATGCACAAAAATACATGTGAAGATTCCAGAAAAACTGAATTTTTTTTTACTTAAAGCTCTGCAGGGCATTATTTACCCACAAAAAAGGCTCCATTACTATTTTAAGGAAATTCTGTCCAGTCTAAGGAATTTTTATCCCAGACTCTCAGGAATTCGTAGCAACAGGAAGTGAGAGCACAGGTTGCTTGAAAAATTACATTACGAATTACTCGAAAAGGCGAGAACGTCAACGACGACAAAAGTGAGAGTTTTACCATAGCTAGCTTGAAAAAAATACAAATTTGGCTTGTATATGATAAAATAAGCACATCGATATAAGTATGTCGAGATATCCCGCTGGGTTTACGACCAGTTGAATCTAGATCGATTAATCGAGCGGTTAACGGGGTGGGCACCCTCCATATGATTAATCCCTAACAAAAAAGACGCAAGACTGGATAAAGCAACGACCAGGGCAGGGACTTTTTATCGCAATAAAACAGCTGAAAATTCCGATAATCTTAAGGTGGTCTTATACATTTAAAATTTCAAAAAGTCGATTTTTTGGAATTATGAAATTTAGCATTATTAAACATTACTTTTTCATTCCTCGTTGGTATTTTCTTAATTTCGACAACGCAAAAGGATTAAATATTGAAAAGAAATTGCCCATCCTTTTAATTGTCCCTCAGCAACCGTCATAGTAACGAATTGTTATTGTGATTTTGGCGTGCATTTGATTGTTTTGTTTGCGAGAGACGTTGGTAATGGCGGTCAGTCGCAGGATTTATGGCTGGTTCGTCAAGCATAAAATTTGGCTCCTGCATAACAGTCGCAGCTGGCCTAAGGGACATTATGTAAAGTCCGAGGATGGCTGATCTGCCAGAAACCTTTCAAAGAAGCGAGAGGTGCCTTTATTCGTCGAGAATTTGCTCCCGACGTGGGCGTTCGAGGCAGAGGCGCGACTGAGAGTCGTAATAAGTTTAGGGCTGTAGGTCTGTGAAAAAATTTTTTGAAAAATTTAGAGCGGCATATCTTTTAGATATGTAGGTAGGTCTCTTGCCTAGGATATGTTTGGCTTTGCGGTTTCGAGCCCGAATTAGAGTTAGTATAAGATATATTATATGAAAGGAGGGAAGGTGGGTGCTGTCGAAGATATACAGAATTACCCATAATGCAATAGAATCATAACATGGCTATAGCGTGATAAGGCTATGCCATCCATGTACACAAGGGCGTATTATGCGTGATCACTGCATGCTATCGTGCACACCTCCACAATAAGCGAATCAGTGCGATTGTTTACATGATTGGTGACATGATACGGCTGCAGTAAATGTCATAAAGAAATTAGGGATGGAGCCAGGAAAGTACTTTTTAGATGGAATTGAAAAAGCTGACAAGAGACGAGTTCTGAAAGCATATTATAAGAACCGGAACTCAGCAAAACAGAGAAGAAAAGTTATCCGTGACAAGTGAAAAATGAAAAATGACAAGTCAGTAGAGCAGGAAGGGAAAACATATGAGGCTGGAGCCTTATAGACTACTATAAGTCCATACATTACTGTCTGAGACATTTCATTGCTATTATCCTGGTAACAAACAGAATGTTTTACTTTAAAGCTGTTTTTCTCAACTTTCTCTCAAGCTGTTTCTCTCAAGCTGTTTTTCTCAACTCAAGACTACAACGACTCTTACGTAAGTCAAAGAGAAAAGGCTCCATAAACGAACAAACCTATCAAGACATGTTCCCCAGAGGCTCACAACCTGCTCGACTATATGGTTTACCTAAACTCCATAAACTGTGTTATCCTAATGACACACCTCCGCTTAGACCTATAGTATCTTCTATTAATTCGTATAATTATAACCTAGCCAAATACCTTAGTTCATTACTCAACCCCCTCACACCTAACGATCATTCGGCCAAAGATTCTTTCACTTTTGTCGATGATTTCTTATCGTTTAACGCCAACGCTCCAAAAGAAAAATTTTTTATTTCTTACGATATTGAAAGCCTTTTTACTAGCATACCACTAACTGAAACTATAGATATCGCTATTGACTTAATTCTTACTGACAACCCGACATTTACCATCAACAGAACAGAACTAAAACAATTATTTAACATCGCTATTGCTGAGACGCATTTTTTATTTGACGGTAAGTACTACGACCGAACGGACGGGGTAAGTATGGGTTCACCCTTAGCACCCACTTTAGCTAACATTTTTATGGGTTTTCACGAACGGAACTGGATTAATGGCTACAACAACAATAAACCTTTATTTTATCGCAGATATGTTGACGACATTTTTTGTGTTTTTAATGACGAAACTAAGGCTTCACTATTTTTCGATTACATCAACAAACAGCACAACAACATAAACTTTACATATGAAACGGAACGAGACAACAAACTCTCATTTCTTGATGTCTCACTTACTAAATCACATGACAACTGTGTCACTTCTACCTACCACAAACCAACGTATACAGGACTATTGACAAACTATTTTAGCTTCACACCATTAACTTACAAAACTGGACTGATACGAACGTTGATAGACAGAGCACGGAAATTGAATAACACAGAAAACGGCTTTCGACAAGACTTAAAGAATATAATTTTCACCTTACAACGCAATTCTTTTCCTTTTCATTTCATTAACAACACTATACAACGCTACTTGAACAACAACAAAAACATTGACTCCACTAACTCCGCAACCAACTTAAACGGTGAACAACAAGCTAGCAACAAACGTTATTTCAAACTGCCTTATATAGGTGATTACTCACGCCACACACAACGTAAACTAACACAACTCATTAAACGCTATTGCACGGACATTGAAGTCAAACTTATCTTTACATCTTACAAGATAAAAAGCCTTTTTTGTTTCAAAGATCCAATTCCTGATCTTTCTAAATCTATGGTAGTACATCAATTTTCCTGTGCAGGATGTAACTCCCGCTATATTGGTGAAACTTCTCGACAATTAACTACCAGGATTAAGGAACACACGAATACGGACAGAAACTCAAACATCTACAAACATCTTCACGCCTCTCCCTCTTGTAAAAAGCAATTTTCACACTCTTGCTTTAAAATCATTGACTCCGCTCATTCAACCTTCTCCCTCAAAATCAAAGAGGCTCTTCACATCAACAAAATCAATCCCGATCTCAACGTCCAAATCCATCACTTCAATACTATTTTCAGTTTATAAATACACCTATCATCACTTTATGCAAATAATCCTGTATTTGTAGGCAGATCACTTCCTCATCAACTGTAAATAATTTATTCATATCCTAACTCATATATTATTGTATCATATTACCTCACATCATTCATTCTGCACTGAAGATGGCATCTTGAAGTTGTCGAAACATGTATGCTTTCAAAAAATATATCGTTTTCTTTAAATGTGTATTGACTCTGTTGCTACTGAGAAATTATGTTAACAAAGTCGGCCGATTACCAATATTTCATGCAAGGTCTCTCAAAGAATATGTAAGCAATTAGTACGAAACTTTCAGGAATTATAAAATATGAATGTACCTAGGAGATGAACCAAAAGAATGTAATTCTGCTGCATAATCATGAAATAATTTACTCTTAAGTCAAACAGCTCATCACATACTGGCCACATTGAAAAGGTTAATCGTTGATTATAGCTACCTTTTAAATAGCAGATTAATGATTTTGGTTCATCTCCTAGGTAATAATAAGTGATTAATTAAAAGTTATTCCAGACTCATACCGCCATTAGTTATTTAGATATCGTGTTCGAAATTTAACCCGATTTTTCACCATGGGGGTAACGTAGCTTGGTAACCATGACAACTACTCTACTGCGAATAGTGTATTTTTGGTCTGGCTAACCCTCTCTCTCACTAGATGCACATAAATTTCCACTTTTTAAAAAAGTCAGAAATTTCCTTGTTTTTGTATAAGACCACCTTAACAAAATTTTCCTCGGCAGGGTTCGTACGGGTCATGGAAAACCTGGAAAGTCATGGAAAGTCAAAATTTCAAAATCCAGGCCTGGAAAAAGTGGAAAATTAGTGTCAGTCGTGGAAAGTCATGGAAAATTAGATTTCTCCTAAATCAGTAAATAATTCTATCTCAATTTTCTTTGCTCACATTTTCAAGTTTCTTGGGGCCACTAATGAACGTAAAAAGTATCGCAAAAATTGTATCTACGATACTCGTAACCTTAATTTATCATCGCTTAGCCGTGCACTTCAATTCTGATACTGGGTCTCATCTACCCCTTTGGTTCGACGGAGCCCCTGTTCTGCTCGTTTCATTGTTTCTAGCTTTTCCAAGTCATGGATTTTTGTAAATATGGTCATGGAAAAGTCGTGGAATTTTTATGGACCAATAGTGTACGAATCCTGCCCGGAGACTTCGTCTAGATTCGTCATGACTAGTCGTGTTTTCACTGTCGGAATCCTTACAAACTTTCATTACTTTCACCGTACCGGGTTGTTTAGTATGGTTTTTAACATATATGTCAACCTTTCCAGTGTTGAATCACATGGCTTATTGGTAATATCTGATTAGCGTGTGTTCCCAGCTCCTCCATTTCAGCAATGCGACTTTGTTGGACAAACGACCAAACTCTCCAACATCTGTTGGACAAATCAAAATGTTGGATCACATTTTGATCGGAAGCAAAAGTAATTCAAACATCCTTTCCAACAAAAATGTTCGATGAACATAGCGTGGCAAACGATTAAACAATGTTGGATGCAACAATGTTGTCCAACAAAGTAGGATTGTTTCAGGGTCATCCACAGAGATATATATGAGCAGAATTTTTTCATGATAATGTGACACTGCCAAAGTCAACTGAAAAACGTTGATTCCAGCCGGATTTGAACTCGCACCTTCGAGATACCGGTCCGTCGCTCTACTTTGTGAGACATCGAGTCCACAGGGATCGGAGGCGAGTTTTTATCCAACATTAGTTTAGGAGATATTCTCCCAACAACTTAACGCTTATCCATGCGAGGATGTGCAGTGCTTCAATTCTATTTCAGGATCATATACAGAGATATACATGAACAGAAATTTTTCATGATAATATGACACTGCTGAAGTCAACTGAAAAATGAACGTTTTTCAGTTGACTTCGTCAGTGTCAGATTTTCATGAAGAATTTCTGTTTGAAGTTGAATCCTTTGACCAGGTCTTCAACACCGCCTTAACAAATGCATTGTCTGACTCATTCCCCAGGTGCTGGCCTTGCTGCCTCATTCTATTCTGTTTGGATGTTTGCAAAGATGTCACCACCGTCCCAACTGCAGAAGTCATCTTGGCACCTATCGACGAACGTATTCATCTCCACAATGTCACCTTCACCAATATCTTTGCCTTTTTCTTAAATTTTATGTACTTCGTAAATTATTGCACTGTACTCAGAAGCAATTTTACCCAGCGACGAAATTGCATTTCAGGGAACTTCGTATTATACTGAGACTGACTTTAACTCGTGATTTAGAACTGAGGTTTTAGCATAAGCACCACTGTATAATATGATTTTGCTTGGGCTGACAATAAATGCAATGGCCAGCTATTCGATGTGGGGTTACATTGTCGACAATTGTGTCACGAGAAATCGTAGATATGCGCCAGTGTAACTGCATACTTAATTGAAGAGTTATCGGCAGGTAAACACTGGAGCTGGGGTATTGTCGGTGGAAAATGTTTGATATTGAGGGGGGGGGGGGGGGGCAATTGTTACGCAAAAGTAGAACATTAGTTGCTGGAGGGACTGTGGTAGTGCGCGTTTCTCACCACTTTGACTACGGTTCGCTTCCGGCTCCGGGCAGATATCTGATTAAAGTTATTTTTGTCACATGTTGGAAGAGTGTAGTCGATTTTGACTCTACCAAACATAGTAGGTTGTCTCTGGGTACTCCGGTTTCCTCCTGTAGTAACACTGGACCCATGAGGGGTGGCCATTACTGTCCCTCCAGGGAGAACAGTTTAGCTAGCTAATAGGGTTTTATAAAATAACGTGACTCGTTCGCAAGCTTGATTGGTTAATACCCGTGTTTGGATAAGAGTATCCAAACACGGAAAATTTCCCGCCAAAAATGTACTGAAGTTTGTTTTGTACGTTTCGCCTTATTATTTCATGAAAGAAATACGTAACGATTTTTGTTTGTTCGAATACTGTGATCCAAACACTTGGTACGTTAGTTGACTCTCAAATAGCTTTAAAAAACATACTTGATTTTCCTCTTCGTCACCGCGTTGAAATGGCTTCGCTTTGTTGATCAGGGTTCGATCTTCATAAGCTTGGTGCGTTAGTTGAGGATATTCTTGAGAATTGCTTACTTCATCATTGTGTTTAATAAGTTAACTCCTTTTCATCTGTCGTTATTTTATAAAAGAAATACCAAATGGATTCCCTTGTTTGGATACTGTGATCCAAACACTTGGGATGCTGCTCGACTTTCGAAAAGCGAAAAACACTCGCCTAGCGGCCTATGTTTTTTAACGCTTTACTCAAGTCTTGCAACGCTATGCGTGTTTGAATCACGACTATGAATAAAAGCTTATCTCTTGGACGAGTAATGGAGTCTGATCATCACCATGTTAGAAAATCCAATTCATTTTATGAGCGCTACGCAATCATACGCTTGGCCATTGCACTAACCCAAGAAATAGCTTGGAATTAAGTACCACCGTGACGATGAAGAATCTTTGATATTTCACTACCACAGCGAGCAGGCCGTCAGTGAAAAATTACTTATGGCATTCAAAAATATTTTTTATACGGAATAGTTTTCGTGCCGATGACCTTTTCTCACCTAACTGAACGATTTCTCCGTCAGTGGGTCCAAATGAATGTTTGACATCCAGCACATTTTGTTCACAATGTCTCTTGTCTTTCCCTTATAACTCGACCTGCAACTCAAAAAATAACTGTCAAACGTTTTAAGTAGCCTATTGTGTTTGTCACCTTCCACTCTTATGTTTAACAGTGACTTCTTTCATGAAGTCTGGCAAGCCTAGTGGGATCAGGGTCGTTGCGAACAAAACCGACGAAGGGGGGTGTCAAGCCAAGTTGGACTCGTGCTTTAAATTTTCCAGCACAAACACACACAGTAGCAAATATTACTATACGGTGGTCAAGTTGGCAGAAAGAACCGATGTCTAGGAGCTCAATCTCTGGATGAAACGTGAAAAGCTACAAGGAAAAGGTGGAAAGGGAAGGGAAAGGCCTGAACAGAAAGTAGACTAACTGTCAGTGAACTATCGGGGATAATTTAGTTGAGGAAGATGACAAAGTATTAATAGAGCTGGTTTATTTGACGGTTCAACAACAGCTCGAGGATAAAACGTTTTTGACTGAGTTCATCACCAACAAAGGAAATGAAGCCACAGATAAAGCCCACGCGATAGTGAAAGAGTTTTAATAGGACGAGATAAAGCTGGAACTTGCAAACAATACATGGTGGCACCAAGTGAGGCTATAACAGTTTCTATTTGCATTGATAGTTGCATTAACATTAATGGTTTTCAATGACGGCAGAACAGTTTGAGTTTAGTGAGGACGAGGTCCAAGTGTTCAAGAAATCATTGGGGATCCTGGGATCACTGTCTAAAAAGCACAATTTTCCGAATTCTAAGGCGTGCTGTTGTTCTAATTCTTTTCATTGAACTTTTTGATTTTTAAATTTCTGTTAACTCTTTGTTTCTTTTTTACAAACACGTTAGTTTTTTTTTTTCGCTACAGCGTGCCGAGTCTTTCGAGAAACGGCAATAAAAATTCACTGCATTTCATCTTTATTTTAGTAGTTGAATGTATTTTAGGTTTTCAGTGGCTTGTTGCTGGTCAAAATGGCTCAATTCTCATTCGAATTCTTTGCACGGCTAACGATGACAACAATAAAGGCTTTGCTTCGCTGCAAAATTGTTGGGGACAATGTCACCATTCGTGGGGATATTCCCCCACCTTTTAGGTTTTGTAGGGGATAATAACCCACAGTCCTCCCCCCACTTCTGCCGCCCTTGATGCTTGTTGTACAGTACAAAGTTATTTCGTAAACAAGATTGTCGAGGGACTCCTTATTAAACAAAAGAGCTTCTGTTGTAATAAAACTGGATTGATACGGTCCATGTGCACGTCCGATATTGTATGTTGTGATCGTTATCCTGGTGTATGCAATAAATCCATGACAGCCATGCAGCAATATATCCTCTTTTGATCCGCTCCAATTCGTCCTCGATGCTCTTGTCAGTTTAGCACATCCGACAAGATTTCAGTCGTGAGGCAAAAATAACACATGTATGAACGACTCTTAGATTTCAACGTTATTCCCATTGGAATAACCCGTATCCTTTAAACGTCCGCTCATCGCGGCTGGCCGTTTTTATAACTCAAAAATAACTGTACAAAAGTAAACAACTGCATTTCAATTCCATCAATTTTTAGCCTTTTTACAAAAATCAGAGTTCTTTCATTTCAAACCAATTTCTGTAACAAAAAACGACATTAAGGCAATCTCAGTAAATTGTCTCAGTTTTATATCCCCAATCAATATGTATTCTTGGAAAACGGTCAGTGATAACCATTGGTTTTCGTTAAATAAATCAGTATTGAACTGCAAAAATACTGCCAAGTGTGATAGTTTGTTGGGTGTTTATCTGACTTTAAAAATTAGAACATAAAACAAACGAAATTGTATCATCTCGAAAACCCATGATATGAGTACTTAAAAAAAGGCAATGGAAATTGAAATGGCATTATTTTGATTCTATCAGAAAGTCGCATATTTTGTCGCTGTTTCAGAGACGGAATTTCTCTGCTCATTCAGTAATAATGGCCGAATCAACACTTACCTTCTCTAACCCTTAGCCAGCTAATAGCGTCGTACGCGACCATACGTTTGTTCCTTGCACTTTCCTCTTTAAGAATGCGACAAATCGAGAGACCAAATATAGTTTTAGATTTTTTAGTCATAACAATGTAGAAGTTCTTAAACACAGATAACAAAAGCCTATATATGCGAGTCTTTTACTTATATGATACATTTGCCCATAACGAATGTACTTATATGTTGATTTCTCATCTGGATTTTAAACAGGCATCCTCGGGGCTTCGGCTTCCCACTTGATCTAAGTCGGAAAGGTTCGGATAAAAACCTTTGTCATTCGGAAACTTTTGTTCGGCATCCCCCCCCCCCCCCATCAACTTTGACAGGCTAGCTACGGCCCTGCTCGTGCTTTTCGTTTTGTCGTATGCTCGCATAGGAGTCCAGTTGCCCTTCACGTGGAACATTCTCTGTCTTCAATGAAGACATCCTGCAGGATCGCATGCTGTAGTGACTGACCTCAAAGACCTCAAAAATAATCGGCCAGTAGGCCCTGTAAAGAGTTGTATCATGAAATTTTCTCTTCACTTAACCGTGGGGTATTTTGTCATAAGTATAAAAGTAAAAATATAAATTTCCAGTATCCCTAGAAAAAAACAACATTTATTTATTTTTCTAGACATGATTTTACACGTTAAACACAGAAACTTCGCAGAATGTCTAAATTCAGCCGACGCAGTTAAAAATTCCAGTGACTCGTATTGTTCATAGGACGTTGAATTTTGTAAAACAAATTTAGTTCTTCAAATGCATACATTATTCATTGTCCACAAAATATCCAGACGCCACTTTATTTGCTACATCGCAAAGCTTCAGGCGATTGAGAGTACGCACCAAATTCATTCTTGTCCCACACATCTTTTGGTAGCGGATCAGCATGTCTAGAGCTTTTGACGTTTCATTTTGATTCACTCTTGAATACAATATTTCGTCAATCTCGTGTAATTGGAATTGATTGGTCCGCAAGGCGACTTGCCTCCAGTTGTGCCCAATTCTTTTTGCTATTCCACCAATTTCTCCTTCAAGCAGTTCTATTAAAATTTTTAAACGAAAAACGGTTAAAAATAGGGCAACGAATCAGCTTACAAGAACCAAAGATGTTTGTCATGGAGATGCTATAACGACAAATCTTTTCAGCAAATAATTATATCTGGAAAATTTCAAACAGGACTCATATGTTAGCCTGACCTCACCTAAAAAATCTCTTTAAAAGATTAGTTACCATTACGCGGCAAAAATTTCAACCCAGCCTCAACCTTTAAGTTTTATCCCGGTTTGCCGAGCTGACATTTGAGCCGTGGATGAATTCCTTCCGCGTAACCAGCCCCTTAATATTTACGATAATTACGATATTATTTTCTGTGTTACAAACCATAATCAGCTTCTTGAATTCATTTAAATTTCGTCCACAACTTTAGGCTGTTGTATACTTTCCACATTTTCACGCATTTGTATACTTACCACAGAATAATTGCGTTAAGCATTAGTCAATTGCCAGTTGATTTCATTTTTGCCAAGCCTTTACTTCATCCAGAAAAGTGACTACTTATACAATCTTCCAATATTAGTTTAATAAGTTAATGGCTTGGAGCATACTTTTAGCTCGCGAATGGAGCTGTTCAAGATCCTGCAGAAAAAAGCCAACCACGAAAGGAAGTCTTTTCACTAGGTTTATCAGCAGAATAAAGTCAGCGGTCAACGTGATATGAAAGCCCGTGACTGGTGGAAAGAGGTCAAACAGATGTGTGGCACTACAAAAGTATCTAGGCGTGACCTGAAAACCGTTCTCCACTCAGAATTAGCCTATGAAAACAGTGTGCTATGTGAAAAGATCAAAGAAGCCTTTGTCAGCGCAATGCAAAATTATTTATCACTGTCTGAGTTTATATGTGCGGCCAGAGAAGATGATACAGCAATTAATGTCAAGAGATCTATTGTTGTCTCAAAGCAGACAGCGGTGAGTAAATCACGTGCTGGCGGTCCGGACGATCTTCCTTTTTGGATATTGAGAGAACATGCAGACGTATAGCTTTTTAGATTACCGATATTCTGAACAGCTCCTTCCGTGAGTGCAAAGTCCCTCGCGTCTGGAAACTGGCGGATGTCTCTCCCAATACCCAAGGTAACTACAGTTAGTGACTCCAATAAAGACCTTAGACTGAATTCTATAACGTCTACCTTATCAAAGATAGCTGAAAGCATAATAATCGAAAGGGACCTTAAAACAACTATACTATTTTCTATTGACTAGGGTAAATTTTGTTTTATTCCAGGTTCATCAACTACATTAGCTCTGATATTAATGTTTCATCACTGGTTATGTGTTAGACGCCATTGGATCGACTGTACGAACTGCCCTCCTTTGATTTCAGGGAAGCCTTCAACTTAGTGGACCATCACTTATTGATTGCTAAACTGTTTAGACTTGGGGTTAAACCAACCATTGTCAGCAGGATTATCGACTTTCTGAGAAACAGGCAGCAGAGGGTCAAACTAAATGGTCATTCTTTTTCCAGTAGGCTAAATGTTCTCGCTGCGGTACGTCAAGAAACACGGTTAGGCCGGGACTGTTTATAGTTATGATAAACGACCTTATGTCGCCAAATGAGTCATTCCCTATGTTGAAAATCGCTGACGATACCTCTTTCTCTGAAATGGTCCCGACCTCAGCTGAAAGTCGTTTACAAGTACCTATTGACCATATTTCTAGCTGGTCACTAGAAAATCGCTTCCAACTTAATCCAATTAAATGCAAGGAGTTAGTTATTGTTTTAAGAGATCCTCACCATCTTGTAATCCGGTTGGTTTAGATGTCCAACATTTAAGAGGGTATCCTCCGCTAAAGTCTTGAGAGTTATAATCAGAAATGACTTGAAGTGGAACGATCATGCAGATACCATTACCAACAAGGCTGCCAAATGTCTGTACCTTCTTAGATGATAGATAGATAGATAGATAGATTATTTAATAAGTTACCTTGCAGTTTACACTGAATTGCGCAACTTTTACAAAAATCAATAATATTAACTATTTACCAATAAAACGTTTGAAAGTTAAAAGTCAAAAATCTAAAACTTTAAACTAAAGGTCAAATTAGTCATTCATACGATGTGTTGGTAGCGTTACTCATAATAAATGAGTCCGAGAACCTATTTGTTCTTACTAATGGAAGTGAATACTTCCTATTTTTCCTAAGATTGTATTTGGGATTTATATTAGCGCTTGGGATCAAATGGAAGATCTTGTGTTCTGGGTCTTCAGATATAGTTTGAAACAATTTTTGGGTTATAACACTGTGGTGATCTTTAATAGAAGGTATTCTTGCATGTGTCAGTGCATCAGCGTAAGGTATTCCAGGAAAAATACACGCTAAGGCTCTCTTTTGAACCCTTTCCAGGTCGTCATGTAAATAGGTTGGTAGAGAGTTGTGAAAAACTGGGCACGCATAGTCCAAGGATGATCTAATGCATGCACAATAATACACAACCAGATCATTGGATGGTACTTGCGCACGTTTAAGCTGCACTAGAAAGTACAGCTTTCGTGAGCTCTTCTTCACTAGTTTTTCTACATGATCGTTCCAGGTTAGTTTATTGTTTATAATCAGCCCGAGTAACTTTGCGCTCGTTGTTCTCGCGATAGTTTTTCCGTCTATTAGAATAGGTGGAAACTGTGGGAAGTGAGGGCGACTAAAACTGATAATCATTTCCTTTGTCTTTTCACAGTTAAGTTGCAATAAGTTTTCCTTTGACCATTGGTTGACTTGATCAACAGCATGCTGTGTTTGACTTTGTTGGCCTTTTGGTATTGATTCAGATACCGTTGTGTCGTCGACATATTTCCACATATTGAAGATGTCAGAAACTGATAAGTCGTTGATCATAAGAAGGAACAGCCAGGGTCCAAGTTTAGTCCCCTGAGGAACACCTGATGGAACCTTACCCCAATCGGAATAACATTCCTTACTAAGCTTGACTCGCTGTGATCTATCTAGGAGGAAGTCGATTATCCAATTAATGATACTGTTGGGTAGATCAATTCCTTTTAATTTAGTGACCAAGATACTGTGATCTATAAGGTCGAATGCTTTACGGTAATCGAATAGAATGACTCGTACTGTAGTTCCGTTACCATCTGTCGCTTCGAGCCACTTATGCACCATACTAATGAGAGCCAACACGGTGGACGAACCAGAAATGGTACCAAATTGATTTCTGTCGACCTTCTTCTCAATCGCTGGCCTGATGTAACCAGAGAACTGAAGACATTTGGACTGAAGCATTTGAACAACTGAAGCATTTGGACGTTAACACGAGGGATTTAGTATGTTTTTATTGTAGTATATAATTAAATCGGTGCTGGAGTACGCATGAGAACTGTTACACAGTTACCTTCCTAAATAACTATCAGAAGACATGGAAGGAATACAGAGACGAGCCATAAACATAATTTACCCAGGCCTCAACTATAAGGAGGCACTGGAGGAAACTGGCGTCTGCAAACCTTATGCCAGACAGGAGGCTAATTCTCTTAAACTATTTAATGAGATTTTGGAATTTAAAGATCAAAATCTTGGAGGTATTCTACCTCCACTAAAAGCTCATACTCTTCTCGATTAAGGAGAAGTAGAACTTTCAATTACTATAACTATCGTACCGATTGTTATCGGAAGCCTTTTATTATTCACTATTCCAATAGTTATTACATGCAAAAATTGTAAATAAAGTCTAAGTTTTGTAGTTTAACCACATATGAAATTCAGTCTTTGACTGAAAAATATGGAATTTTTAATAAACGATTATACTACTACTGTTGCTACTTTCAAAACTTTAAAGCACTTGCAATAATGTTGCTGTAAACTAAACCAGGTATCAGGAAACGGAAACAGCTGTGGGTGCTGGGGTGTGTGTTTAAAGAATACTATGCAATTACTATTCCGTTCTTATTAGGAAACATATTTTTAAGGTGTATAACCCTGTATTTACCTATGCAAGACTGGAGGTAGAGGGTGAACCTCAGCCATCATAGCTGTACAGGGTGTTTAGTCACTACAGCTGTGTTGCAGGAAGTTGTGGACATGACAAACTTGAAGACAGCTTGATAACTCGGTAAATTAACTCATTCTAATTTTGCAATGATTTACCCTAGCTATTTTAAGCAATGCATATGAACTTCTCATAAAAAAGCCAAACCGCAAGAGAAATTTTTAAAAAGAACTCACAATAATTTACACAATGAGTCATAAGGGCAATTGGTAAGGAATTATTTGACCCGAGAGAGATAAAATGAACACGATATTTACTAATTTAGAAAACTGAAAAAATAGCCAAAGGGTCGTTATAATACTACCGTCTTCCAGGACTTATAAGATATCTCAGTGGATACCCCAACTGATTTTCAATCAACAGTTAGGTGACAATCAAGATTTCATGACCGAAGTGGATTCGAGTTGAAAAGGGGACTTCGTAAAAAGATGTGCCGCATGTTCTTCCAGAGAACCTTAGAAATATAAAAGTCCCATTGCGGCCATATTAACATTTTAATGATATTATGCCAATTTATCTCCTTATTTCATTGCGGTAAGGTCTATCTAGTAACCTATGAGTTTCTCCAGGTGATAAAACCGAAACACTTTGGGAACTATACGTTTAAAAACTTACAATGATATTTCAAATGTTCTTATTTTTTTTCATTTATTGCAAAGTACAAAACCTGGAAATTTGTGTAATTTGATTGAATAATGTATAAACATACAAACGCAAAACGAGATTTTGTCCCCACAGCCATCTTGTTGACAGTGGGACTCACGATATCAAGTTTACTATCCAAGCCTTCTCAGACCTTTGGTCCTGGTCTAGAGGATGAATACTTTAGGAGAGCACACGCCTTGCTGAATACAATGTGTTTTTGGTTACTTCTCCTGATTTGATCCAACTCGTTTGCTCAACACTATTTAGCTTATATAAAGTTGTCACAAGGGCACAATTCTTGCATTCGTTTTGGAGGTAATATTGCAATGGCTTCCGAAACGACTTAGAGCAACTCATCTGCATTAAAACGAACTATCATATACGACAGTTGTGCCAAGCAAACGGGCATTAAGACTATTTTTTGTGATGATTTATAGAGCACTCGTTATGTAGGATACATTTTCTTACCTGAGTTAACAGAGGTAGGTCCATCTGGCCTATCCAACCCCAAATCACTGTTTGGTTTTTGCGCTGTAATTACCATAAAAAGCTATTCAATCCAAGTGAATTGTGTTAGTTTGCCACTTCTTATTTCATGCCACCTAGTTTCTTGCTAATCATTTTTCATAATGACAGTCGCCCACTAACCAGCATGACGAAGACTACCAATTTGCATTTTCAAGCAATCACTAATCCTATCAACATTATTCTTTCAAAATTTTGAATAAAGGAAAATTTCAAGGAATTTCAATTACAAAGTAAGAAGATCATTGCTTCGCTATTCAACATGGAAACCTGCAGCAAACAAAGCTCCAGTTTCAGTCACAATAGAGAATTGCAAAATTCACAATGTAGCTGTTTTTCAGATTAAAATCAGTATCAAAACAAGAAAAAACTGTGAGAAACATCCTTAAACTGTTACACATACACCATTTATTCCCTCGAAGCGTCGAAACCGGAAACTTTAGATGATTATGATGGTTTCTGTGGCATTAGTATTATTTGCTTGGTCTTGATTCATCATCTGTTGCATATGGACTCGTAAACAATTCAAACAAACTATTTAATCTCGGCCCAAGAGTTTCGTTTATAGCTTTCTCTTGGTCACAGTCTCAGGTATATCCATCCGCATTTCGATGCTCCAAAAATTGGATCATAAATTAATCTTGAAAAGATTAAATTTGTATTTTCCTTATCTTGTTTAATGAGGTTCAGTCTAAGCATAAAAGGTCTTAAAACTTAAAGCTTTCTTTGCAAACGCAATGTAAAGATAAGAGCCCAGCTCAGAATTCTTAAACGTATCGCCATAGTAAAGGAAATCGAAAAGTTTTAAAACATGTTTACTAACGTTTCGTTGCGGCGTGCAACATCTTCAGAGCATAGATTTTCAAAGGTGAGAAAAAACTATATATGTATGTAATTATATGAAGTATGTAATTATAGATCCATATATATAGTTCTTTCTCAACTTAATAAATCTATACTATTAAGATGTTGCACGCCGCAACGAAACGTTTCTAAATATGTTTTGAAACTTTTCGACTTACCTCCTTTACTATAGTGATAAATTTCAGAATTCTGAGCTGGGCACTTACCTTTATATTGCGATTGCACTTTCCGCCCGGAAAATCAAATGCCAAGATTATCATTTTCTTTGCAAAATTCACAAAATATTTCTTTTCAGCAAACTATTAATATTGAAGTACATTACTGATGTTTTCAAACAAACATTGAATTATATTTGTGATATCACCTGTAGTACACATTTTCTCACCTGTGCTAGCAGATGTTGAACCTCCATCTCTTTGTTCACCATTTTCTTCACGCATTCCTTTAGAATAGTATACAGACATAAACATGACTGATGACCTCATTTTGTTTCTGTATCACAGTATGCAAAAAAATTGCCTATTTTTCACTGATTTTAAAGTGTCAAAGCGTCGAAACAATCGTCTTCTCAATTTTGATCATATTTCCAAACACCTTTGAAACGAGAAAGAATGGTGTTTTTAGTTCTCGTCTCATCTCGCTCCAGAGTTAGAGATAATTACATTTTTGAATTGTGCAACTCACCTACGTTGTGAAGTCATTTACACAACAGTAAAAACACTAAAACATTATATTCAATATTTAAAAACTGAGCGGGAGTACCCTGTTGGGATTTAAAACACAAGACCATAGCCGAGTATTCTAGATCCCGATAAACCACGTACTGCGAGTTTTTTAGATGTCTCCTAAAATGAACCTAATAATACGCTAATTCGAGAAGAAAATTTTGAAATTTGTTTCCTAATTCGAGAAAAATTAACTTCTTCACAAATAAAGTCACATCTGTCTTTATCACATATAAAGAGCCGACACGGTTATGATTTTCTTTTGTATTTTTCTCATGAATTTTAATGAATTTTAAGAAACACACACACACACACACACACACACACACACTACAACCGGCTACTCCATTCCAGTATAAACAAATCATACAAGAAAGCACAACCTAATGAAACCAGCAAAATAATTAGTGAAGAAAAGAGAATCGCAAAAGACCTACAGCTTGACAATAGAATTGACGCGCTTGCCGAGAAAGATTGTTTCATCACCTTGAAAGATCACAAACCGAACTTTAACAACAAACCGTCATGTAGATTAATAAATCCCGCGAAATCAGAGATAGGTATTATCAGTAAAAGAATCCTCGAACGAATCAACAAGAAAGTAAAAGCAGCGACAGCATTAAACCAGTGGAATAGCAGCACTTCCGTCATTAAGTGGTTCAAAAACATCAAAGATAAACCAGCGCATTCATTCGTAAGTTTTGACGTGGTTGATTTTTATCCCTCAATAACGGAAGACTTGTTAATTAAAGCACTTTCGTTCGCCTCGGAACACGACCGAATTACCAACAAAGAAAAAAACATCATCATTCAGACCAAGAACTCTCTTCTTTTTAACGAAAACAAAGCATGGCAGAAAAAAGCCGAAGGCTCAAATTTCGACGTGACGATGGGCAGCTTTGACGGTGCTGAGACCTGCGAACTTGTCGGCTCCTACCTCCTGTCCCAATTGCCCACTAATATTAAAAGGAATGTCGGATTATACAGAGATGACGGCCTAGGCGCATTCAATGCAACCCCCAAAGAAATTGAAAACATCAAGAAAGTAATATGTAAAACATTCAACGACCACAAGCTAAAACTTACTATAGATGCGAACAAAAAAAGTGTGAACTTTCTCGATGTTTCATTTGACTTAAGATCCGGATCATATAAACCGTACACAAAACCTAACAGCGTTCCTCTTTACGTCCACCGAGACAGCAACCACCCGCCTACAATACTTCGCCAAATCCCCGAATCCATCAACCGCCGACTTTCGAACATATCTTCCTGCCAACAAACTTTCGATTCCACACGACAACCGTACCAAGAAGCTCTCCTAAAAAGTGGATACGACTACCAGCTTCATTTCGATCCCCAGCCTATTCAAGAAAAACGAACAAGGAAAAGAAACGTCATTTGGTTTAATCCGCCATACAGTGCCAATGTCGCAACCAACATCGGCCGTAAGTTTCTGAAAGCTATCGACGAGTGCTTCCCAAAAGGCCATCCTTTACACAAAATTTGCAATAGAAACACACTGAAACTTAGTTATAGTTGTATGCCCAACGTAGCCAACATCATTTCGTTGCACAACAAATCAGTGCTAAACAAAACCAAAGAAACTGCTAATCACACGTCCCCGAAAAACGAATGCAACTGCCGCATAAAAAATGATTGCCCACTAAAAGGGAAATGCCAAACCAAAGGGATTGTGTACCAGGCCACCGTAACGAATGAGGACAACAACACGAAAGAGACCTACGTCGGCTTAACAGAAGGAACGTTTAAAACACGATATCGGAACCACACCAGCTCATTTCGAAACGAAAAATCTAAAAACGCCACAGAGCTTAGCAAACATGTTTGGTCGCTGAAGGAATCGAACGCGCGTTATTCAATAGAATGGAAAATTATGAAGAAATGTCATCCCTATTCAAACAGGACTAAACGCTGCAACTTATGCATCTACGAAAAATTTCTCATCATCTGCCATCCGGAACTAAGTTCACTCAACAAAAGGAATGAACTCATATCTACTTGCAGGCACCGCAAGAAACACTTGCTTTGTAATAGATAATTGTCACTGCCACTACCTGTAACACGAACCAAATACTACACACAAACAACTTGACGTCACAAACTAACGACAGATCTCAAGTTTACACGCCAAACACAGCATTCACCTGATGAGTGTGACAAGCTTCGGACTTGTCATACGAAACAGATCTGTAGTGAATAAAAGTTCTTATGAAGTAACCAAATCTTGTGTTGTGATTATATATATATATATATATATATAAACCAAAGGTGAGGACCAGAAAGGTTGCAGTGTTGGTTTGAAAATGAAGAGCGCTCAATACCATACCAGTAGAGCGAATAAAGAAGTAAAATAGACAAAATTTTTGCTGTCGCTACTCTGAGTTTCACGCGCTCAGGCGATCATCAGGCAACTGACAGATTATTTAATTATTCACACATTTACAAGTTCACAGATGGTGTTGTGTTACATGTCGGCATGCGCTGAAAAGCTCTGATCGTTTATTTAAGATGTTCTTTTTACGTCCCTTCAAGATTAATAGCTTTTCCTCTAGGCATAAGCGGCATTTTCTAAATCCTGCTTTACATGATGGTAGCTGTTTAATGATTTCCCACTTGATCGTGTATTTTCGTTTGTTGTCCTTGAGTTGCCATATGTGTTTGGAGAGTTCAGTTTCGTTGTGGTATTTTTTGTTGTTCAGCGATTTGCTGTGGTTTCGGTATCTAGTTTTGAAGTCGTTGGCTGTGACGCCTATGTATGTCCGTGTCTCGTTGTTGTCAGTTGTTGTAACTTCGGCCTTGTAAATCACGTTCGTTTTTAGGCAATTGCCTTGGATTGGGCATTGGTCAGGTTGTCTACAGTTGCAGTTACGTGTGTTGTTTCCGTTTGTTGATTTTGTTCGGTTGTCATGTCTTTTGAGTGTTGTTTTGTTATGTCTAGTGATAAAGGATTTCATGTTTTCGTTGCAGCTATAACTTACACGTATAGTGTGTCTGTTAAAGAGCTTGGAAAGTTTGTTATTAGGTGGGAAGTGTTTGTCAATAAGTTGTAAGAAGTCGCGTGCGATCTTTGTTTTGACGTTTATGCTGTAAGGAGGATTAAACCAGATCACGTTTCGTTGTCTGTTACGTTGGGTATTTGTATTGGTGTTAGGTGGTTCGTATTTGAGTTGTGTGTTAAAGTTGCTTCGTTTGAGGGCTTCGTTGTAGATAGGAGCAGACAAACTATCATCTAATAAAAATGCTTTTGACGCCGCTGCTCCTATCTACAACGAAGCCCTCAAACGAAGCAACTTTAACACACAACTCAAATACGAACCACCTAACACCAATACAAATACCCAACGTAACAGACAACGAAACGTGATCTGGTTTAATCCTCCTTACAGCATAAACGTCAAAACAAAGATCGCACGCGACTTCTTACAACTTATTGACAAACACTTCCCACCTAATAACAAACTTTCCAAGCTCTTTAACAGACACACTATACGTGTAAGTTATAGCTGCAACGAAAACATGAAATCCTTTATCACTAGACATAACAAAACAACACTCAAAAGACATGACAACCGAACAAAATCAACAAACGGAAACAACACACGTAACTGCAACTGTAGACAACCTGACCAATGCCCAATCCAAGGCAATTGCCTAAAAACGAACGTGATTTACAAGGCCGAAGTTACAACAACTGACAACAACGAGACACGGACATACATAGGCGTCACAGCCAACGACTTCAAAACTAGATACCGAAACCACAGCAAATCGCTGAACAACAAAAAATACCACAACGAAACTGAACTCTCCAAACACATATGGCAACTCAAGGACAACAAACGAAAATACACGATCAAGTGGGAAATCATTAAACAGCTACCATCATGTAAAGCAGGATTTAGAAAATGCCGCTTATGCCTAGAGGAAAAGCTATTAATCTTGAAGGGACGTAAAAAGAACATCTTAAATAAACGATCAGAGCTTTTCAGCGCATGCCGACATGTAACACAACACCATCTGTGAACTTGTAAATGTGTGAATAATTAAATAATCTGTCAGTTGCCTGATGATCGCCTGAGCGCGTGAAACTCAGAGTAGCGACAGCAAAAATTTTGTCTATTTTACTTCTATATATATATATATATATATATATATATATATATATACATATATATATACATATATATATATATATATATATATATATATATATATATATATACATAGGTGTTGATTTCTTGGCAAAAAAGTGCTCAATACAGGTAGTAGAGCAATATTCATTTATTTAATAATCTATGATTTAACAACTACGTCGTTACACGGTGTTTCATGCCCCGTGGCAATCATCAGACGACTGATTACAAACAATTATTGATCGCTATTAACAGTGTGACCACGCGATGACGTGTTCGCTCATTATCTCTTAATTGTCCGGCGGTATAGCTTTGAAGTTCGCTAAAAGGAATTTGTTTTTGTGTCGGCAGTTTGAAAGGATTTCGCTTCTTTTGTTTAGTAAGTCGCATTCTTGTCGGAAATATATGTGGAATTTTTCGGTGAGGCACAGGTGGCAGGTTTTTGATCCGTTTCTGTAGGGTGGTGCTTTGTCCAAAATCGACCATTGGATATTGATTTCGTTGGTGTTTTTCTCCTTCAGGGCCCATACGTATTTTGAGAGTTCCGTGCTCGTTGCCTCCGTCTTGTAGCGTAGCGAGTTCCTGTGCTTATAGAGTCTGTCTTTAAATGAACGTTCTGTTGCACTAATGTAACTTTTCAGATCATTGTTTTTGTTGTTTGTCACTTGTGCCAGGTAGACAACGTTTTCTGTTTGGCATTCTCCTCGGAGGGGGCAAGGGTTGCTCTTCCTGCAATTGCATTTCGGACGTGGTTTGTTGGGTTCGCCTTCTAGGATTTTCCTGTTGTTAAGGATTTTGGTGATTTCTTTCCGGTTTCGGTCAGAGGCTTGGCTACTACAGTTGTGGAATGCAGCTAGACCGTCGTCTCGGTACAGGCCAATCCGGGCTTCGCTGTGCTTTTCTTGTAGGATCGATAGGATGTAAATGCCTATCAGCTCACACCCTTCTGCGCCGTCGTTACTCCCCATCGTGACGTCGAATGTGGAGTCGTTATTTTTCTTTACCCACATTTCATCTTTTTTGAATAACAGTGATTTTCTGGCGTGCATGATTATTTCGATTTCTTCTTAGCTGATGTTGAAGTAGTGCTTGGCATGGTGGATGGCGCTTGTCAGTAAATCTTGTAATCAGTCGTCTGATGATTGCCACGGGGCATGAAACACCGTGTAACGACGTAGTTGTTAAATCATAGATTATTAAATAAATGAATATTGCTCTACTACCTGTATTGAGCACTTTTTTGCCAAGAAATCAACACTTATGTATAAACTGCTCCTACTGTTGAGCACTCTATTTTTCTGGACAGAGCCGTCTAAGATGCAACAACGTACATTCAATTATTCGCTGAAGAACATCCCTATTCTGTCCATCAACAACTACAAGAAACACCTTATCGAAAGTGTCGAAGATGTGATCAAAAGAATGCTATGGAAAGCAACTTTCTTCAACAGCAACCGAGAAGAGATAAACAACAAAAACACTTTTGGCCTGAAATCCAAGAAATGCCCACAGCCAATTAAAGAAATGGAACATTTTGAATCCAAACTTCTAGGCATGACACGAAATGTAAAGTATAGAAAGGTAAACAACGAATTCCAGAAAAACCTGAAGTCCGACCTCAATTCCGTCAGAAACTGAAAGAAAGCCTTCATCCCAGCCGACAAAACAAGGAACATGTACGAAATGGACAAAACCGCCTACGAGAAACTGCTGAACAAAAACATCACTAAATCCTACAAAAAAACTAGCACTGGCACTCTTAACGACATAAACCGTGAAGCTAAAGAAATCGCAACAAAGCCAGAAATACAAGGCCGAGCCACGTCATTCGCACAAAAGCAGTCGTTCATAACACTCAAAGACCACAAGGAAAACTTCCAGAACGCCCCGAAATGTAGATTGATCAACCCAGCCAAAAGCATACTCGGACGCGTAAGCAAGCAGATATTAGAGGGCATAAACGACACAACAAAAATATCGACCAACGTACACCAGTGATAAAACACGAAAAGTGTCATCAACTGGTTCAAAGCATTAGAAAACAAACAATCATGTCCTTTCACAGAAGTCGACATAGCAGACTTTTACCCATCAATAACCGAAGATTTACTGACAAGCGCCATCAACCATGCCAAGCAATACTTCAACATCAGCTAAGAAGAAATCGAAATAATCATGCACGCCAGAAAATCACTGTTATTCAAAAAAGATGAAACGTGGGTAAAGAAAAATAACGACTCCACATTCGACGTCACGATGGGGAGCTACGACGGCGCGGAAGTGTGTGAGCTGATAGGCATTTACATCCTATCGATCCTACAAGAAAAGTACAGCGAAGCCCGGATTGGCCTGTACCGAGACGACGGTCTAGCTGCATTCCACAACTGTAGTAGCCAAGCCTCTGACCGAAACCGGAAAGAAATCACCAAAATCTTTAACAACCTAGGTCTAAAAATAACAATTCAAAGCAACTTAAAAGAAGCGACCTTCCTGGACGCGACTCTCGACCTAAGAACAAACTCTTACAGACCATATCGAAAACCTAATGACAACCCACTATACATCCACACAAGTTCCAACCACCCACCTAACATCAAAAAACAACTCCCGCGCAACATTAGCAAAAGAATAAGTGAAATCTCATCCAGCAAGGAAATCTTCGACCAGGCCGCACCACAGTACAACGACGCCCTGAAAGCCAGCGGATACAAAGAAAGAATCAAGTATGAGCCAGAACCGGCAGCAACCAACGAGACACAACGAAAATGGAAGATAATTTGGTTCAACCCCCCTTATAGTATGAACGTGCAGACAAACGTCGCTAGAAAGTTCCTACAATTAATTGACAAACACTTTCCCGCAGAACACAAACTACACAAAATATTTAACAGGAACACTGTCAAGGTCAGCTACGGCTGTATGCCAAACACATCCAGCATTATAAAAGCACACAACAGGAAAATCCTAGAAGGCTAACCCAACAAACCACGTCCGAAATGCAATTGCAGGAAGAGCAATCCTTGCCCACTTCGAGGAGAATGCCAAACAGAAAACGTTGTCTACCTGGCACAGGTGACAAACAACAAAAACAATGATCTGAAAAGTTACATCGGTGCAACAGAACGTTCATTTGAAGACAGACTCTATAAGCACAGGAACTCGCTACGCTACAAGACGGAGGCAACGAGCACGGAACTCTCAAAATACGTATGGGCCCTGAAGGAGAAAAACACCAACGAAATCAATATCCAATGGTCGATTTTGGACAAAGCACCACCCTACAGAAACGGATCAAAAACCTGCCACCTGTGCCTCACCGAAAAATTCCACATATATTTTCGACAAGAATGCGACTTACTAAACAAAAGAAGCGAAATCCTCTCAAACTGCCGACACAAAAACAAATTCCTTTTAGCGAACTTCAAAGCTATACCGCCGGACAATTAAGAGATAATGAGCGAACACATCATCGCGTGGTCACACTGTTAATAGCAATCAATAATTGTTTGCAATCAGTCGTCTGATGATTGCCACGGGGCATGAAACACCGTGTAACGACGTAGTTGTTAAATCATAGATTATTAAATATATGAATATTGCTCTACTACCTGTATTGAGCACTTTTTTGCCAAGAAATCAACATGTATATATATATATATATATATACAGTATATATATATATATATATATGAGCCATGCTGCTAGCGAATTTGCGCACGATCACTAGTCTCTAGTTGGAGCACTCTGGCATGGCTTAGATGTACCACAAGTGTGGAACATTTGAGTTGCCAATATAATGTAGGCTTCTCCATCCTGCTCGTCACCACTGCACTGATGAGGCCTTGTAGGCCGAAACTGTTCCGTCTGTAGTTATATATATATATATATATATATATATATATTGATTACTCATTAACCGAGTGCGTGGTCTGTACGGGAATGTATTTGCCTGAGGTTTTCGTGCAGACCGAGCGACGAAGGAGCGAGGTTTGTGCGAACAAAGCCGAGGGCAAATACTTTCTCGTACAGATCGAACAAACGAGGTTAATAAGGAATTTATTATATGGCTTTTAGAAGCTTTGTGTTCGTGAGTTAGCGGCTTAGGTTTACTTGCTTGATTTCACCTATCTCTTAGTGGCTTTTTTCATCTGTTCATCTAGTTTTCTGCTTAAAATTATCGTTGAGAATATTTAACTTCTTTTTTCGTAGTTTGTTGAGTATAAATTTTCTGTAAAACGTACCTGAAGCTGACTTGTTTTCCTTCAAATCAACTCGGAAATTTTCCCGCCAAAACTAGCCGGTCTGTCCAAAATAGTTATTGCACGGCTAGGCAGCCAATCAGCGTGCGTCATTTTGCGTACAGACCAGCTAGCGAGCTCAGCCATATAATAAATATATATATAACTATATGAAATAAAGTTTTCTTAAAGTTTTATCTTGACAGTTATACATATACATATATATATATATATATATATATATAAGTTGACAAATTGGTGAAGGAAATATCGGGTGCCCATTATCCTCGACTTTTTAAGACCTAACCGGGACCTGTTCCGAAAATGCAACGCCGGCCTTCCGGCTGGGAATCGAACCCACGACCCCGCAAATCTAGTGCAATGCTCTGCCTACTGAGCTACAGAGGCCGTTGCCGAGAGTATGGCCACGAGTTCATTATTTAATGAGGTGGGCTTACCGGTGGGCTCGCTGATTCCCAGCTGGAAGGCCGGCGTTGCATTTTCGCAACAGGTCCCGGTTAGGTCTTAAAAAGTCGAGGATAATGGGCACTCGATATTTCCTTCACCAATTTGTCAACTTATAATATTCTAAGGAAAGGTGCCAATGTTTATATATATATATATATATATATATATGATGAAAAGTTTGTTCTCAAGCTCTTATCTCAGAAAACTTCTGAGCTCCCCAACGGGAATCGAACCCGTGAGATAAAAGCTTGAGAACAAACTTTTCATCATACATATATCCAAGCTTACAAACATCTACACTTAGTAAGATGAAATTTACTTACATATACTGTATATATATATATATATATATATATAAAGTTGAAGACTGCAACATGTTCATAAAACTTGATAAGACTTAAACCTATTTACAATAAAAGTAACTCGAGTTTCACGCTCAAAGGCAATCTGCAGACTAAAAAATCATTACCGAAGATTGACATTAAAAGCATAAAATTTGTTCTCGTGACGGCACTTAGTTAACAATTCCGATCTTTTGTTCAATAGTAAGTTTTTGTCTACATTTAAAATGCAGATTTTCTCAGCCAAACACAAGTTACAGGTCTTCCTACCACTTTTAT
This sequence comes from Heliopora coerulea, assembly GCA_030142905.1. NCBI lineage: Eukaryota > Metazoa > Cnidaria > Anthozoa > Scleralcyonacea > Helioporidae > Heliopora > Heliopora coerulea. Next base: position 11,103 of record JASJOG010000590.1, on the reverse strand, counting down.
ATGGATTTGCATATTTAAGAATTGACCACTCGATTGAAAATTCTGTGTTGGACTCTTTCAATTCCCAGACGAACATCGATAATGTAGAGCTATCGGAATATCTCCTGTTGTTAAATGAAAGGATGTGGTTTCGGTATCGTGTTTTGAAGTCGTGCTCCTTTATTCCTATATATATCCTCGGGATTCGATTCCTGGGAGTGACAGTGGCCTGGTAGACGATACTCGGTGTTAGACATGCACCGGTTAGAGGACAGTGGACTTTCTTGCGGCAGTTACAGTAAGAGTTGTTGTTTGCGTCGGTTGGCTTAAGTATTCTATCGTTGTGTTGTTTGACTATAGTCTCCATATTGTCCATACAACTGTAGCTGACCTTGCAGTTGTTCCTATGGAAGACTGATCTTAAAACGTGTTTCTCAGGGATGTGTTTATCGAGTAGGCGTAGGAAATGTTTACCTACATTTGATCGGACGTTTATGCTATATGGCGGATTGAACCATAGAATGTTCCTACTCCGGTTACGTCTCGCATGTTTTGATGGTGTAGCTGGATGAGAATACCCTAGTTTATTAGTAAAACCGCTAGATTGCATAGCACTGTCGTAAATAGGGGCTGCCTTATTGAATTCATCAAGGTCGCATGATAAGAATAAGACCCTCTTAGCCCTTAATTAGACTTCAAGATAGCCTTGTTCAGAATATTAATGGCCAGTATAAAGTTTTAAAAAGACCCATAATAACGGAGACATTAATAAAAACAGAAACTAATTTTACTGACGTTTCGTCGCTAGTCTTGCGACATCTTCAGAGTAAGGAATATATACACACAGGTGTTTGGAATATATGCTGACTATTAAGAATGGCAGGAAGCGATTAGGTGTAAGAAAGGATTAATATGTTAATGAAATGGACAATGAGATAATGAGTAGATAGTGAGTTTGTAAGAGGATAGCGTAAATGATCGATTAAGCGCAGCGGCGCTTATTTACATTTTCCAATTAAAGATGCGGCGTTTATTCGAGAGCGGCGCTTATTTCAAAGACGGGTAAAACACTTAGGGGAGTATTAGAGAATAAAGGAGGCACGTACTAGGTATGCTCAATTTACTATATAGAATCAAGTAATACAAAACATAAAATGAACAGGACACAATTTCTTAGTCACTTTATAAATGTAGTGCAGTTTCAATCAATGTCAATGTCTTCATTAGCTTCGTCATCACTGCCTATGATTTGGTTAGGGTCATTGGCATCTTCGACATCGGATTTTGTTATCTTGAATAGATCCTAATCAGGTTCTAACAAAATCGATACCTGAGCCTGAAGCATTTCTCTACCCGTAGAACAAGGCTGTCCATGTCGAACGCAAAGGATCTTGTGGTCATCTGACCCATCGATTGGCAAGTTGAGTCCACAACATGGAAACGATTTTTTAATCTACTCGGTTGGAATGTCTGCCTACGACTGGAAGATCCACTAAATCACAGTTCGACGAGGAGGTGATTTCAAATTTCCAGCAGCAGTTTCGCTGTGGATGCCAACTTTACCCATCCACTCGTCATATTTTTCTGTACAAGAAAGGATTCTGATTCAATTCGCATTTGTATAGACCCGAAAGATCTTAACGAAGCAATACAGAGATAGCACTATCCAATGAGGACTGTTGAAAAGGTGGTAGTTCGAATGCAAATGATAAGTATTTCGCGATGCTTGATGCCTCTAATGGCTTTTGGCAAATCGCCTTAGACCACGAATCGGCATTAAAGACCACATTCAACAAACCATATGGACGATACTACTTTCAAAGGTTACCGTTTGGTGTCCAGTCTGCTCCTGAGGTATTTCAGAAAGCGATGGATCAGATGTTTAGTGAGTGTTCATGTGAGATTATAGTAGATGATATTCTCATCCAGGGAGCGACTGAAGACGATCATGATCAAAATTTACTTCAAGTTTTGGAGCGACCACGAGAAGTTAACCTCAAGCTAAAGTTAAAGAAATTGCAGTTTAAGACCAAGGAGTTGTACTATTTGGGTCATCTTACAGAGAAAGGGTTAAAACCAGACCCAGAAAAGGTTGATACCGTGATGGAAATGGCTACACCAGATGGACCGAATGCTGTCCGACGTTTCCTTGGTATGGTAACCTACTTGCCAAAATTTATCCCTAGTTTAAGTGATCTATCAGCACCGTTGCGGGAGTCAATTCGAGTAGATGTGCCATGGTCTTGGTGTGATAAGCAACAAGAGGTATTCGATCACATTAAAGTTATTATTACTACCGTTCCATCGCTGAAATTCTACGATGTCCACAAGCAAGTTACATTGACTTGTGATGCCTCAAGTCATGGTCTGGAAGCTGCATGCTTGCAAGATGGAAATCCAGTTACTTATGCATCTCGAGCTTTAACTGTGACCCAAGAACAGTATGCACAAACAGAGAAGGAACTATTGGCAGTGGTTTTCGCATGTAACAAATTTCATGACTACGCCTATGGTCAAAAAGTAACAGTATAGACGGACCAGTACCCCCCAGAGACTCTTTTTAAGAGACCCCTATCAACTGCACTCCAGCGTTTGTAGAAGATGATGATGAAACTTCAACGATATGATTTAGAGGTCATCTATAAAAAAGGAACAGAACTTTATATCGCTGACACATTGTCACAAGCCTATCACAATGAAGCTCCGCGAGATGAGGAAGAGGAATATGAAGTTCTGCTGGTGACTTCGATTGCACCTGTAAAGATGGAACAACTGAAGAAAGAATGAAAAGGATTGGCTAGAGTCAGAAAAAGAAATTGACCCATATGCGAAACAACACTTCAACGTCCGAAAACAGTTGATCGCGCAAGACGAAATCTTGTTCAAAGGCGACAAAATCGTGGTGCCGTCTTCCTTCAGATCCGACTACCTTAGATCCATCAAGGACATCCTTGTATTGAAGCGACCAAGAACAGAGTTTGTGATCTTTTTTACTGGCTTTCATTGTCGAGTGAGGTAGAGAACTTGGTGACTCAGTACTCAGTGTGCAACATGTATAAACGACATCAGCAAAAAGAGTCCCTCAGCAGTCATGAGGTGCCAGTCCGACCTTGGTCTCTTCTTGCATCTAATTTGTTCACGTGGAATGGAATAGATTACCTAATCACTATAGATTCGTACTTTGGTTGGTTTGAGTTTAATTCTTTAAATTCTGGGACGACATTGAAAGAGGTTATTCCGAAGCTTAAAGCACATTTTCCAGATTTGGCGTACCTGATGAACTGAATACAGATAATGGTCCTCAATATTCGAGCTCAGAATTTAAGAAGTTGTCGAAGGAATCGGGATTGGTGCATAAAACTAGCAGCCCGGGTTATCCACAGAGCAATGGTCTTACTGAGAGAGCTGTCCAGACTGCCAAGGGAATGCTGGACAAGTACAAATGTGATGGTACAGACCCACAGGTGGCACTTCTTAACCTAAAGAATACACCTCGTGATCGAATGCTTCGATCGCCAGCTCAACTTCTTTAAGCCAGAAGACTGAAATCTAAATTACCAACTGCTACACCACATCTTAATCCAACAGTGATTAATCTGCAAATGGTAACTAGACAGCTAAAGTTGAATAGATTACAGCAAAAGAAGTATGAAATATCGGGGGGCCGCTGGCAACCCTCCATTGTAGTGTAGAGGTGAGAGGGCAACTGCCAGTAGGCCATGCTAAATTGGGAGTTATTAAACGAACTCCAACCGCAGAACAGCCTTGGTCCTCTATAGTTACAGTTGGCAATAAAGATTATCGAAGGAATAGAAGAAACCTTTTAAAAGTGTTAGAACCAACATGGAAAGTTGATAGCGAGATACTAGAGCAGAATCAGAAGGTCACATGCTGTTACTTGTCAGTTGTTGAATTATTTCCCATTAAATTATGAAAGTCTTTAAGCCGGGTGTTGCCCCGCACGTGTTCGTTTTGTTGCTTCGTTACAATTATTACCCTCCTGCGTCAAGGATGTACTGGTGCCACCCATTGGAAGTCAACAAAACGCGTTTATTAGAAGATTCATACGTTTCAATTTTTGAGTCTGTAATCAGATCAATGAATTTTTCTGTCAAATACAAGGCTGATTGAGTCGAGTCGTCTTTGATTCTCATTTTTGTTTTCCAAATTTTTAAATTATCAAGTTCGGTTTCGCGAGTCCATTGAAGTTTTAAAACACAATACTAGAACACAAGATTTTTATCCACTGACTGAAGTTTAGTCATCTGTATTTCATAAATCATAAATTTCGTAAATAAGTTATTTATAGTCACTATAGTTTTTTACTGGTTAGAATAAAATTCTAATAATAAATTAACATCTCATTAACAATCAATCACAGCCAGTATCACGTATTCATGTAATCACGTGTCAAATGTATATGTCGTTAGCGAACTATGTTGACTTTTTCAAATATCTTCAGTTATGCTCTGAAGACGTCTGCGGCGAACAGGCCAAAAGCGTAGCAGACTAAAGAAATGAGTACATAGAAATACAAATTACTTGAAATAAGAATATCTACGTTTCGCACAACTGTGGTGGAAGAAATCAATCGAGTATAGTCTGTTAGAATTCTGTAGAAGGCAGGTCTACACTAGTTTCTTTGAGAACTATTCAAACCACAAAAGTGAACAATAAGTGATACTCTTCATTGAAATCGGTAAAACTGTGTCTTTAAGAGTAATGAAATATATTTTATAACACGAAGATGTGCTGGAACTAGGGCAGTAATGTACTTCACCATCTGATATTACCCTCTTCGATGTTAAAGGGACGAGGATAAAGAAAAACAAAACAAATGATCTCACAGTTGTTCTGGCTCCACGGTCCTTTAAAATACGATTAACGTTAGGCAAGCATTTAGAGTTATTCTTTTGTTTATTCCCCGAGTGTTTTGGCAATCTCATGTTAGACTGCACGAGAAAATTCACTTCTGAAGTCAAAACTAGTTGGTAGAAGATGCTGGGTCTTTCAGATCTGGGCTGCCATTTGTTCAATCTCAGCTTTCATTGAAGACAGAAAAATAACTTGAAATTGTTGCCTTACTATGAGAAATCCTAAAATTATTAAATGGCTAATGGTTTTAAGGGCCACTGAGCTGATCTTCCATCGTATTTCGATGGTTTGTCACAGTTGAACTCTGACATAAGCAAAGCGTAAAACGAGATATAGGTATTTTGATCTGGTTTGCCCATGTCACAAACAAGAGATCTACGGAGGAAGATCTTTTCAAGTCTCCACTTGTAAAGTATGAGACAGTCGAATAATAATTATACACCGGAGGGATTTTTTGTCTCTATACATAAGAATTTAGCCAACAGCATAAAAGCTGAAGGAGGACTACGAGTGGGGAGTACTGGTCTCAATGCCCCGGTGGCTGCTCTACGGTATGAAAGAAGCCACCTTAGTTTGCATATTGTATATAAGGACAAATGGACGAAATGTCTTCTACAACACTTAGTCTTCCCAGGGGCTTCACTTTTATTTTTCCCTAATAAATATCTTATGGATAATATTTCAATCTTTGCAACTTTTTTCTTTTTCAAATAAATGACTCACCATTCGACAGTTTACCTGGTTTTTGTGCAGGAACTTTGCACTCCTTCAAAATATGTTCTACATAAGATGCTGCCGCGGCTGCAGCATATGGCTGCCAGCTTTTGTTTTTCGTGCCATCCGCCCAGTCTGAAACGCCCTTGCACACTATCCAGGGAATCTCACTTCGTCTGCAAATGCTGTATAATCCTATTGAAGAGGTAATGAAGCTCAATAATTGATACTTTATTTACGTTAAATCTATCAGGTGTACGTACAATATTAAATAACAATGATAAGAGTATTATCGTTTCACCTGCCTGATCTGTACAAGATCTTCTCTTGACGAGTAAAGTAGTCTAGCATTAACCAGAGTAAAACCGTCCGGCAGCAGCCAGAGTACAATTAATAAGTTAAAGTGCCAAATGGCCACAGTACCAGGTAAAGGGTTCAAATTATCAAGTACAACCTGCAATTACTTACTACAGAAATAGTCAGGGCCTGCTTTTTATGGATGCCGTATCTACCGAATATAATACAGTGGTATTTTTTCTAAAAATCACAACAATGTTAATGAGAGTCTTAATAGTCGTAGCAGCATAGAGAATTTTTGCATTTAAGCCAAGTATCCTATTTCACTAATTTCTCAAGGTAAACTATTTCACTACCGGCCACGATAAGAAAAGCTACTTCAGCCCCTGTTTGGATGTGGAAGAGGTATTGCAAGTCTTATATTATTAGATTGTTTCTAATAACAAATTTCGATTAATTATGTTTTGTTGCCAGGAGCTTCAAGGACTTAAATATCATTACAGCTAAGTATGCAAGACGTTGTTTTGTTACGTTTTGCCATCAGGGAACATTTGAGTCATAGGATGGACGGAACTAGGAAAAAACGAACAATATTCTTGCTGCATGCACCGCGTTTTGATACTTTTGTAGTCTGTGAAAGAGTCCAGCATTGTAATTTTTTTATAATAAGCATTACTTCACATTATTGCAAACCCTGCAGTCACTCCAATCTTATAAAAGACTGTATCTATCTCACTCCTCCCTTCCTTTCATCACTTTCATCAGGGAGCAACCGGAAAGTTGAAAAGGGAGGTCATTTTTTGGTCCAGAATCCTTTACCCCCAACAATAACAACACACATAGTAACCTATGGTAAGTACACGTTTAGTTTATAGTGACAACATCCGACGTCAAAGGCGGTAAAAAAAGTAGAAGTTCTAGGCAGCTCAGGACATTAAAACTGACATTATATATCCAAAAAATTCCTCACATTCCAAAAAAAAAGGAAAGAGACCGCCATTCCCCACTCCCCCCTCGTTGCGCCCATTACTTTGCATACCTTCTCCTTCCATCTCTCCTCCCAAAGCCTCTGGATACAAACGTCGAAGCTTCTCTTTATAATCTTTGTTATTAATAAGCACTGGACCACTAAGAACAAGGCCGAGATGAACTTTTGGTACATTGTCATCATTGTTCGGACCTTTCCAACCATATTTGCCAAGATCGAACAAACGGAAAAGTCTTGCGTTACAATCAAATTCTGATCCTCGTCGTAAGATCTCGCCTTCGGTGTCCACTTTTTGTTTGCCATATAGAGCCATCTTGGTCGCCACCAACACGTCGCCTAGCTGGACCTTGTCTTGGTTCATTCCAAAAGCCACTCCAAGACACACAATTACCCCAGGCTTCAACAGTTCAATTGCATCTAAAAGCGTGGCTTGTATCCCGGCAGGGCCCGTCGAACCCATGTCTGATTTTAAAACAGCAACTCTGTTATGATTAATCTCGTCAAAGTAAACACGGCCAAGACTTTGTTGGCTATCTGTAATTTTTGGGTCAGGTAGAATCTTAAGCGTAGCACAAAATTCAATATCGTTTACTGTCAGTAAAAGGACATCAGTCTTCCGCCTATTAAAATCAGGCCAATCAACACGAGTTGCTTTTATATCTTTTAATTCCAAAACGTCAACTTTTGGCGCTGGAGGGATGGTACTGGATGTACAGGCGTCTTCTTTGGCATTGCAGGTGCTGGAGCCTATGAACGGTTGAGTAGAATGTGTCAATTATAAGCGACAACATTTTTTCAAAAACATTACATTAAGTATCAAAGACGACGTGAATTTTGTTGAACGATCCCAGAGACGAAACGGAGAGGATTATTCTGTAATATTCATTGAGTCAAAGGCGAACAATTGTTTTAGTGTTATTACCCAGGCGAAACAAAGTAGAGAACCAGCAGTTTTAAAATCTTGGTAACGTTTACAAAGGTAGCCGCCATTTTGTTTCTGAGCCTTCACTGTTATAATCATCTGTACGTAAGTATTGAGATTTATGACGCAAATTTCTAGCCAAGCACCACGCGGGGTTTCCGATAATCACCTGTGTAATTATGCTAATACTCAGTACAAGAGTTTGGACTTGTGTTACCATATCAATGATGGCGAGAATGTAATTATTTATTGATTTATTCATAATTAAAAGCTAAGGTGCAAGGCTTCAATATCCTTACGATGGAGGAGAGGGAGGGAAACAGAGAATAATAATGACAATGATAATAATAAAAATAATAATAGAAATAGTTATAATAATAGTAATAATAATGGTAATAATAACAATAGTAATCATAATAGTAATAATAATAGTAATAATAATAGTAAATAATTAACATAATAAGTAATAATAAATAAAAATAATAGTAACTAATAATAAATAATAATTGAATAAATAATAATGATAATAAATAATGAATATAAAAATGAATAATAAATCATAATATATAATAATATATAATAATATAATAATACAGTATATAATAATAAGATAGAATATAATAATAATATAATATGATAATAATATAATATAATAATATTATAATATGATAACATAATATGATAATAATAATATATAATAATATATTATAATATATAATAATAACATATAATAATATGTAATAATAATGAATAATAAATAATAATTAATACTAATAATAATAACAATAGAATGGAGAAGTAAGACGATTCCTTGCCTGCCCTAGTCTGAGAGTTCACCTTGGGCAAGTTGAAGGACCCTCAAACCCCCCTGCCTAGGGTTACAGGAAGGGGGTATAAGGAAACCCTAACAGGAAAACTGAGCGGATGGACCTCGTTAGCGTATAGCAATTGTCTAAGGGCAGGGAAACCCGACAGAAAAACCCGGGTAGATGGAACTCGTCAGCGTGGCAGCAATCGTCTAAGGAAAGGAAAACTCCGACAGTAAAACCCATCATCCCAATGTGGAATTACGTGCTGGGGGGATGCCAGAATGGTGGCTGATACGACAGGAGGTGGTGAAGGTACAACTCACAGAGGTGGCAAACCTGTGTTTCAAGAAATGCTTTACCTGATAAGCCGGGCAACGTCTGGTGAACTGACAATTCCCGTGCATACAAAGCTTACCAGTAGTCCATATACAAACTGTTGGGACATGGAATCATGAGTCGACCTTTAACTTTAGAAGTAGATGCTGTAGACCGAAGATATGCAGTGCAAGCTGAGAATATTACTAGAGCATTAATGGACAACCGAGGGAGAGGGAAGAGGCCGGAGTGGACTTTGGAGGAGAAAGTAGATAGAAACTGAAGAGAGTGAAGGAGCGGATTCACGAAGCGTGCTAAAAAGAGATGGTCTAATGAAGCGCGGACAAAGACGACTGTCTCAGCCCAGAACCTAGTGGATAATACCAGGCGGTTCAAATCAGAGGAAGATGTAATGGGTCAGCTAGAAGGACGATATGAGAAGCTTGAGTCTGAAGCACCACCAGAGAGTATGCACTGGACGACAGCCAAGAAGGTTCGACTGGTTGAAATAGATACGGAGGAAAGGGAACGTGGACTTGGTTTCATGAAGAGGGTAGATGATGGATGGGAACAGGAGTTTGGAGAGCGGTTAAAAGATCAAAAGCTGAGAGACAGGGCCGCCGAGAGATTTTGCAGGGCCCGGGACAAAATATTGATTTGGGGCCCTTGATGGCGTCATATATGTAATAAGTCCCGGTCCTTGGGGCCCCCTTCTTTAGGGCCCCCGTCCCCTTTTGGGGCTCCAACGCTCTGAAACGCTGTTTTCCTGCATTTTGAGGGCAGTAACTATTGCTCTAACCCAACTGCCGTCCGTTATGTCACTGTCTTTAATCTTCGTAACGCCAAGAACGTGAAGCTCAAACGTTTTAGGGGACCCTTATCAAGTAAGGGGCCCGGCGCAAGTTGAACCCCCTGCCCATCCTCTCGGCGGCCCTGCTGAGAGATAATGCTGCTAGATTTGAGAAGGAGAAACAGATTGCGAACCTTGTCTTGATGAGAAAAAGGAACGAGGAGGGTGAGGAGAAGGAAACTGAGGCAGGAGTTGAGGATGGAGAATTGGACGAGACAGCAAGAGTAGTAGACATGTCAGAGAAAGAAGTGGGACAAGAACACGGTAGAGAAACACAAGCAGATGAAGCAGCAGGGATAGAGGGAGAAGAAGCATTAAGAGAGGTTTTCAAAGCGGAGTTAGTGCAGCTAACACCAACAAATATGACCATCATTGAAGAAAGGAACAGACTTCCGAAACTTAAAAAACTGCCTCCAGAAATAGCGAAGTGTGGAAATAAAATAGTTAGCGAACACCTCAAAAGTAGCATTAAGTTGGAGGAGATCACAGATGTAGTTTTTTGCCATGGGAAGGGCAATAGCAAGATTACTGAATGCCAAGATGAAAGTCCCGGGCATTGGAAGGAGATCGAACGGGAGAAGGAAATAGAAGAGAGAGGAGGTTACGCCACCAGATTAAGGCACTAAGGCAGAGAATAGCGAGAGTGAATAATGAAACTCTATCGCAGAAGGACACAAAGAAAAGCAACGAGGAAAGAAGTGAGGATCTAAAAAAAAGAACCTAGGAAGTATGTAGAAAAAGGATAAGAGGACACGCAGGAGCTTGTGGAGGCCTCGGAGAAATGGTTAGATGAGCTGACGGTGAAGAAAGTGATATTGCTGAAAGCTGTGGGAGAATAGGAAGAGAAGAAAGAATAACGCAATATTTGTAACAGATGAAGGGGCTTTCTACAAGAGAGTGAATAGTACAAAGGAATTTAAGGGTGAACCCCTAGCAATGGAGAGATTCGTGGAATGTTGGGAGGCGTGTGGGAAAGAGGAGAAGATTACTTACTTAACAACCATGGATGGTGAAAATGAAGGAGGAGTTGAGAAAGAAGATCAGGGATGTACAAGATATCGAGATAAGTGAGGAGACCATTGGAAAAGTTATAAAGAGGAGGGAAGAATTGGACCTCGCCTGGTATTGAAGAAATCCAGAATTTCTGGTGGAAGAACTTTAGTGGAACCTGGAAGGCTTTATAAATAACAATGAAGAGCTGGAATGAAGATCCAGAAGGCATTCCGAACGGGTGACTTTAGGCTGGACAGTTCCTTTTACCAAGACGAGGACTTGTCATATGAGGCATGCAGACCAATAACATGTCTAAATACTTCGTGCAAGTTATTCACTGGTATGATAGGACTTTAAATGA
>JASJOG010000059.1:1562500-1745046 GCA_030142905.1 Heliopora coerulea | reverse complement strand
AGTAGCCAATAGGCTTACCCTAAATATGAAAAAATCGGAGTATATGATCATTGGATCAAGGCAAAAACTAAACCACATTTCAAACTAATCCGCATATAGTTATTGGAGATCAGGTCATTTCTCGAGTGAAAGAAAAAAAGGTACAAGGAGTAATAATTGATGAACAATTGAAGTGGAAAGAGCACATAGATGCTCAATCTAAAAAAATTTCAAACAATATAGCCCTTTTAAGAAGAGCAAAAGAATTTGTGACTCAGGAAACATTAGTAAAAATGTATAACACTCTAGTTTTACCACACTTCATTTATTGCTCTAATGTATGGCATGATGGCACCACAACTAATATAAACAAACTCTTTAAACTCCAAAAGAGGGCTGCACGTGTAATAACAGGAGCAAGATATGAAATCCAATCATCGGAAATTTTCGAAAATCTTGACTGGAAACCAATTGAATTAAATTTAAAAAAGCGAGAACTACTTTCAACATTTAAAGCTTTACGAGAATGGGCACCAAAATATCTAAAAGACCACTTTAAAATTCTCCAAAATAACGTCTACAGACTGAGAAGTAACGATAAAAATCTTTATCAACCAAAGCCTAACACTAATTTCTTAAAATATACATTTATATATCGTGCATCAAAGTTCTGGAATAGTCTACCTCATAATATAATCAATAATATCCATACAATTCGCTTAAACAGCTTCATAAAATTAATAGATGAATATATATATAATACATCCTAGAAAACAGTCTTCATATACCATTAATAATTTCCGTTTTGTGTATATAGTAATATATTTGTATTAATATTTTAGATGTAAATATAGTTATTAGCTAAGAATGTATTTTTGTACTAAATTAATGCACGGCCCTTTGAAAAACAGGAGACCGAATAGGCCACCGTGCTAAAATAAATTTAAGTAAAGTAAAGTAAAGTAAATTAAAGAGATCTCAAGGTCCCTAATCTTACACCCATCACTGCCTGAGCTGATTTAATTTGACAACCTTGAAGAAATGAGCGGACAAAACGTTAGTGAATATTGTACAGCCAAATCAAGTGGGAATATTGAGATGAAGTAGAATATTTCACTTCCATTCTTGCCACGTAGACACAAGAAATGTTTAACGTGTCCACAAGGGTTTTACAACCTTACATTTTCTACGCTTATTGCATAAGAGTCTTTTTCAACCGCAATATCCACGAAAGAATTCGCAACATAAAACGACTTAACACAAGTCAGGCACTACAAACGACTTCACCGTGCACTTTTTGCTGCCCGAACGTCGAGAATTATCGTTTTGTCTTGTCAAGCGTTTCGTCAAGATTGTATACGTGGGGCTCGTTGCATAAAAATGTGACTTTAATCGTGACTATTGCTTAACTTTAGCAAACCACAATCACTCTATAAGAATTAAGCTTTACTTCGTTAAGTCTTCGGATGATTACAAGATGATTGAGAGGTTCATACAACCAAGGTCAGAAGTGTTCATCGAGGCTTAAGTTATGCCTAAACAACACCGTGAATTAAATTGCAATGAATGTAAAAGAAGAAAGAAAAACCCAATATTTTGTCACTTCCTAAACATCTGTTTAAAAGCTATTTTAAGATCTCGTCGATATTCCTGGTCCCAGAAACCGTAGATTATTGGATTGCATAAACTATTACCAAGAGGAAGAAACGAAGTCATCACAGAACAAACATCCCGATTGCGACATAAACCAGTCAGCTGAGAGTAATATTCTACAAAGGCTCCCACTACAACAGGTGGCCCCCAACAGATCATAAATACCAGTACGATAGTTCCTAAAGTTCTAGCGTTTTTAAGATCTTTCAGAAACGCGCGCCGTTCTCCACCACTTACAGTGTTCTGTTGCTTTGACCATTTTCTTCGTCTGCGATATGCTACGATGAAAATCACGATATACGACGAAGCCATAATCACACAGGGGAGAACGAAGTCAATTGTAAAAAAAACCAAGTAGAAGATAGGTTTGGGATTGATGCATTCACCTGTTGGTGTGGAAATCATTTTGGTTTGATTGTTGTATGGGACAGTTCCAAGCGTGGATGTGATGACAGAATAGAGCCAGATGACAGCAACGATGTTAGTGCACCTACGGGTCGTCACCTTCGTCTGGTAGTGAAATGGATATGATATTTTGAAGCAACGGTCAACACTGATGACCGTTAGCGAAATGATAGACGCTGTTACGCATAAAAGAGTAGACCAATTCGAGAAATAGCAAGCGATTACGGGTATACCATCAAGTAACCAATAAACATGAAATGGGCAAGCGATTAATCCAGTCAATACGTCGCTAATGGCCAAAGACACGATGTAAACTCTACCTTGTTTTCGCAGAGCTTTGTTTCGTTGAGACGCAATTAAGACGAGTGAATTTGCCACAATCATCCCAATTCCCAAGATCAATAGCACTACCCATTTGGAATCGACGGAAGAAAGAAAGTTGTCGTGATTGCTGGAATTATTGGCCATGGACGCTGTCCTTTCTTGTAGATTGCACGTCTTGTATCCAAAGAACAGCAAAGCGTTCCACAACGTCAATATTAAACAAAAATCTTTAGCGCGACTAACCGATTGTCGTCACAGATAAGTAACGAAAAACGAGGATTTTCTAGCCTTGAAGTAGGGAAACGTGATGCCACAGAATAAGACAGGACGTGGATGTCTCAACCAGATAAATTTAGTTCGCGTTTTACCAAGCGCAAGCGCGGCTTCACCCAAGTTCTCAGGATTAAACGAAAGATCGTTTTGGGTATGGTTAGAAGGCGTGTAAGCGTATTTTTGAGACAGGATTTAGCTCATTTTTAAAACGACGGTTAGTTCCCTTTATTTGTTGACTTGCTCACTCGCGTTGTTAAGAAGAGGCAATATTAGCGTGACCGTGTGTTTGGTGTTAAAATCCTTTTAGTATTGTTATCAGCTACCTGAGTAAATTACTAGATAAAAGAAAATGCCTGAAATAAACGAAAAGTAGTATGACGCACGACGTTTCTTACAATTTACGGAATTATCTAAGTTTCTACTCTCTATTAACTTTATAATGCAAATGATTATTGATTTATAAATTGTATTGTTGTGTGACAACTTTGTCAAGCCTTGGACGTCTGAAACTCAAACCATACTTGGTTAAACTGTTTAACATTTTCGCCAAACACCAAAGTAAAAATAAATTTTAAGTTATCGACCAATTTTTTACTTGTAAACATGTTTCGGGAAACTTATCCCAGTATCAGTGCACAGTGAATAATGAATTATAGAAAGTGTAAATGGACTTAAGATATGTTAATTAGGATTTAATTAATTACAGAGTGACAGACTATGTAGTAATGAGTGGTTAAGGATGAGATACAAGAAAAGGGCAAAAGCTGTGAGGACTATAAACTGTTAGAAAGCTACAGTGAACTCTCTCTTCACCGACACGTCTCTATGACGCACACAACCTTTCTTTCCGGTCATTTAGGAATTTTACAAAAACCAACGGACACCTGTATTTACTCGAATAAACGCCGCATACGAGACCTAAGTTATTAATAAGCGCCGCCTTTGAATAATTGCCGCATTCAAGGAGAATACAGCGCTTATTCGCAATGATGTTGAAGAAGCTACTTTCCTGATGCAGGTGCTTGACCTCGATGAGATTTAAATCCGATCGTGGAGAAGAAAGCAACTTTAACAGTGATGATACTTTAGCGTGCGTTTCGCTCTTTTTCTTGTTCTTGCTCTTTTCATAATTTTCATTTTTTTTATTTAATCTACTTTAAAAATGGTGATCCTTCAAAGCTCCCAAGCATTTGATTTTCAACTGGTCGTTATGTTATCCCTTAACTATAAATCTTCATCAAAGAAATATGTACATTAGTACAAAGAAAGTTACCAATAGTACGCTATATACAATATCTAGTCTTACTAATTAACTATTTACAATCATACTGTTACGAAATTTACATTAGTAATAAATTTAAAGGACATTTAAACAACATTGCTTCCCCGAAGAGAAGACGTGAATTGATGCAAGGAATGACCTTTGGTTACCTTTGGCATTTATTGCTGATTTATTCCGAAGTTTGCCAGCTAAATAACTAATACTTTTCTAAAGAAGATTAGCATTTGGTTTTTGAAGTGCAAAATTTCGTATATCATTATTTAGCATTCGGTTTTTGAAGTGGATAAGAGTTCGTAGTATCCATTACTAATTAGTTCAAACATGCCGGTTATACTTTCAGGGTATATATTATTTCTAACTTTGCACATAAATGTACTTTTTTGGTATATCCTTCTTTCTTTTAATGGCTTCCAGTTTAAGTCATGTTGCCCTAAGACAAACACCTCTTCGAGACGGAGAGTAAGAACGGTCCGAAAGGTGTCTGGCTTAGAGGGATTCTCACTGTTTTTGTCATTTTACAGTAAAAACATCTCGCCAGCTTTGTCGTCAAAAAAAAAAAAAATATCGTGAGTTCACCAAACAAAAGTAAGTTTGCAACAAAAAGACATCACAAATGAAATGCAATCCAGAAATTTCTCCAATAACAGTACATTTTACCGTAAGGAAGTTCCATAATATACTTACTGTAAAATATTACAGTAGATTATTATGCTAAAAAGACAGACGTTTTTAATAGTTTGGGCAAAATATAGTGCTTAAGTGAACGACTTGAGTGTGAATTTCTGGATTATTTTTGTAATGTGTAAGGCTTCTTTAATTTTCAGTGCAAACGCGGACTTAGCAGAACGTAAATATCAAAAGCAAGTCGGAGAGTCTAGACTTTGTAAGGTAAGTAGTTTCTGGAGAAGTCAAAAGATATGCGAGTTTCGGACACTTGAAACTTGTTCCTGAATTCTTCTGGCTGGATGACGAGAAGTTTCGTCAACATCACGAGAATTTCAACCCGAGTGTGGCTGTGTTAATTTTTAGACATATAATTACAATATAGTCCAGCTGCTAGTCATGTGGGGGATATTTCCCTCAGTTCTTCAACGAAGGTATCACGCTGAGTCGCATACGAAAGTGGTGTTTACATGGAAGCGAGACAGCAAGACAAGATCTCACCTTCCTGTGAAATCTCTTATAAAATTTGTTCATGTTTGATGATGATGATGATGATGACGACGACTTTATTTCACGAGGGTAACAATAACCAAGGCTAATAAACTCGCGGCCCTCAATAAACATCTTATTTACAAATCAATATGGAAAAACTCTAATTACATATACAATATTAAAATGGAGTCGAAAACTTAAATATTAAAATGATGTAAAAATTGCTCATCCTTAAAAATCTTACTACACATATTATTCTTAAAACAGATCAATGACTCTACCTTCGTAATACTAATCGGTATTTTGTTCTAAAGTCTTGCACTTAATACTGAAGAAGTGCGATCACCTCGGTTTCTCTCTTATACTTAGGAGAGATGGCATTTAAGTTTACGTAGCGAGTGTTCCGAGAGTGGATTTTATTGTTGATTACTAAATGTTCATTTAAGTAGCTTGGCAGAATTCTATTGATACGTTTATATAAAATAAAACATATATCTATATTACATTGTCGATTAAAAGGAATCCATAATAATTTATTAAAAACACAACTGAAGGCGCCTGGCGATCTGCATATAAAATTACTGTTGCTGCACGCTTTTGCAATTTTCACGACTCTATATAACAACTCCTTATTAAATGCCGACCAAATAACACTAGATAACTCATTACAGGTAAGATTATTGCATTATAATATTATCAACGTTGACAGTGTGGTAAAAAGGCCCTTATTTCGTCTCGGACGGCAAGTTATATACCAACGTACTCACATTATGGTCCAAGCATCATTACTTGGACCATAATTTTCGGAAGACGTCAATGCACAAATCGATATTTGAAAATATGAAAATAAAATTTCAAAATTCAAATAAATAATTCGACAACACAAATCAATAATCCAAGACACAAATTAATGTCTAAAAATACAAAAAATATTTCAACATTGAATAAAATAATCAAAAACACAAGTTAATGTTCCCAGACACAAACCAATATCTGAAAATACAAAAAGTATTCCAAGATTCAAATAAATAATCCAAAGCACAAGTTAATATTCCAACACATAAATCAATATCACGAGAAAAAAAGCAGAATTTCAAAACTCAAATAAATATTCCCAAAAGAAAATCAATGCTACATCACAATATTCAATATCCCAAACAACTAATCAATTGCTCCAAGATGGTGTTTTCATGGAAGCGAGCCAGCCCTCCTAGTAGGGCTGTAAATGTGAAATGTAAAAGTGAGGTGAAATTCAGCACTTTTATTAAGGTTAGCCCTACTAAAGGGGCTGATTACATGGGAAAATTTCAGTACGGCAGACTGGGTAAAAAAAAAGTCCTGATTACATGAAATTACATGAAATTTTTACATGATATTTACAATATTACATGAAATATTTGAGCTTCGTACGATTACCTGGGATTTTTCACCCCGGGCTGAAACTTTCTTCATGTAATCGCAAGCTCCGTTTTTCAAGCATTTTATCGCAAGACCTGGCTAAAATCTCAGTCCGGTTAACCGGGCAGGAATTTTCTTCCGGCCTGAAATTATCCACGTGGTGAGCTCCTAAGAAGGCTGGCTCTCCTCCATATAAACATCCCCAACAGACTACAATCGCACCAGCTGTCGCTGAGGATTTCCACACCGAAGTTTAAGCACTTTTCTGGGATATTGAACACCTTGAACCTATTCCTGTCCGAGATGTCTACCTTTGAAGAGGAAAATTGTCTGGCGTTAGCCAAAGGAAAGTTAAAAAGTCGGCTACGGACCGTAAAGGGCAAAGATCTACGACGTCAGCTTCAACGAAGACATCCTTTCAACAAAACAATTGTTTATTAAAAACAAAGAAAATGAATAACTTTTATTCTCGTCGTTTTGCATACAATGTCACGATGACTATTTTCTCTACATAAGGCCGACGTCAGCTCACGGAGCGAAAAAAGCTTTTACTTAACACCGAATACAGCCTGAGACTACAGTCATTTTAGGAGAACTGGAACGTTTTAGGAGTTATAAACAAGCCAGGTGGTCAATTAACCGGGGTTGCTTTAAATGCCGAAATTTTGATGGCGAAGTCGTTCAAGTAGATATCAGAGATCTCAAGGTCCCTAATCGTACACCCATCACTGCCTGAGCTGATTTAATTTGACAACCTTTACGAAATGAGCGGACAAATCGTTAGTGAATATTGTACAGCCAAATCAAGTGGGAATATTGAGATGAACTAGACAATTTCACTTCCATTCTTGCCACGCAGATACAAGAAATGTTTAACGTGTCCACAAGGGTTTTACAACCTTACATTTTCTACGCTTATTGCATAAGAGTCTTTTTCAACCGAAATATCCACGAAAGAATTCGCAACATAAAACGACTTAACACAAGTCAGGCACTACAAACGACTTCACCGTGCACTTTTTGCTGCCCGAACGTCGAGAATTATCGTTTTGTCTAGTCAAGCGTTTCGTCAAGATTGTATACGTGGGGCTCGTTGAATAAAAATGTGACTTTAATCGTGACTATTGCTTAACTTTAGCAAACCACAATCACTCTATAAGAATTAAGCTTTAGTTCGTTAAGTCTTCGGATGATTACAAGATGATTGAGAGGTTCGTACAACCAGGGTCACAAGTGTTCATCGAGGCTTAAGTCATGCCTAAACAACACCGTGAATTAAATTGCAATGAATGTAAAAGAAGAAAGAAAAAGTTATCTTCAGCGATGAATCAAGGTTTCTTCTTCATAGAAGTGATGGGCGTGTGTATGTGAAAAGAATGGCTGATGAAGAGCTAAAGGAAAGCTGCATTCAGACAACTGTGAAACATGGAGGTGGTAGCATCATGGTGTGGGGCTGGATCAATGCAACAGGTGTTGGCTGTCTTTCTAAGGTACATGGAAAGCTCAATGGAGAACGATACATCAATCTCCTGGAAAATTCGTTTATTCCAACCACACACATGCTGTGAGAACGTCCGCAATAAACATCTGTTACACTAACAATTTACTTAGGCATCTAATAACAAAACTAAAAGGATTTTAAAACCACACCCACAGTCATGCTAATATTACTTCTTCTTAGCCATACGAGTGAGCGAGTCAACAAACGCAAAGTAAGTTTCTCTGGTTGAGACTTCCACCTACTATCTTATTCTTTGGCATTACGGTCTCCCATTTCAACGGTTGAAAATCCTCGGTTTTCGTTATTCGTCTGTCATAAGAGAATCGATCAGTCGTGCTAAGGTTTTCTGTCTAAAATTCACGTGGTGGGACGTGTTGCTGTTCTTTGGATACAAGACGAGCAATCTACAAGAAAGGACAGTGTCCATGGCCAATAATTCCAGCGATCACGACAACGTTCGTTCTTCCGTCGATTCCAAATGGGTAGTGCTCATGATCTTGGGAATTGCGATGATTGTGGCAAATTCACTCGTCTTAATTGCGGCTCGACGAAACAAAGCTCTTCGAAAACAAGGTAGAGTTTACATCGTGTCTTTGGCAATTACCGACCTATTGACTGGATTAATCGCTTGCCCATTTCATGTTTATTGGTTACTTGGTAGTATGAAGGTAACCGCTTGCTATTTTTCAAAGTGGTCTACTTTTTTATGCGAAACAGCGTCTATCATTTC
Source organism: Heliopora coerulea (assembly GCA_030142905.1). Taxonomy (NCBI): domain Eukaryota; kingdom Metazoa; phylum Cnidaria; class Anthozoa; order Scleralcyonacea; family Helioporidae; genus Heliopora; species Heliopora coerulea. The sequence continues at coordinate 1,736,346 of JASJOG010000059.1, read as the reverse complement.
GCTAACAGTCATCAGTGTTGACCGTTGCTTCAAAATATCATATCCATTTCACTACAAGGCAAAGGTGACGACTCGTAAGTGTACTAACATCGTTGGTGTCATCTGGCTGTATTCTGGCATCACTGCCACTATTGCAATTATTCCATACAACAATCAAACCAAATTGTTTTTGTCACCAAGAGGTGACTGCATCAATCCCAAACCTATGTTCCACTTGCTTTTTTTCACAATTAACTTCCTTCTTCCCTGTGTGATTATGGCTTCGTCGTATATCGTGATTGTCATCGTGGCATATCGCAGACGAAGAATATGGTCAACACAAGAGGACACTGTCAGTGGTGGAGAACGGCGCATGTTTCTGAAAGATCTTAAAAACGCTAGAACTTTAGGAACTGTCGTGCTGATATTTATAATCTGTTGGGGTCCACCTTCTGCAGTGTGGGCCTTTATGACATATTACTCCCAGATGACTGGTTTCTGTCGCAATCGCGTTCTTTGTTTTGTGACGACTGCGTTTCTTCCTCTTGGTAATAGTTTATGCAATCCAATAATCTACGGTTTCTGGGACCAAGAATATCGACGAGATCTTAAAATAGCTTTTAAACAGATGTTTAGGAAGTGACAAAATATTGGGTTTTTCTTTCTTCTTTTACATTCATTGTAACTTAATCCTCGATGAACACTTCTGACCTTGGTTGTATGAACCTCTCAATCATCTTGTAATCATCCGAAGACTTAACGAAGTAAAGCTTAATTCTTATAGAGTGATTGTGGTTTGCTAAAGTTAAGCAATAGTCACGATTAAAGTCACATTTTTATGCAACGAGCCCCACGTATACAATCTTGACGAAACGCTTGACTAGACAAAACGATAATTCTCGACGTTCGGGCAGCAAAAAGTGCACGGTGAAGTCGTTTGTAGTGCCTGACTTGTGTTAAGTCGTTTTATGTTGCGAATTCTTTCGTGGATATTGCGGTTGAAAAAGACTCTTATGCAATAAGCGTAGAAAATATAAGGTTGTAAAACCCTTGTGGACACGTTAAACATTTCTTGTGTCTGCGTGGTAAGAATGGAAGTGAAATTGTCTAGTTCATCTCAATATTCTCACTTGATTTGGCTGTACAATATTCACTAACGTTTTGTCCGTTCATTTCGTAAAGGTTGTCAAATTAAATCAGCTCAGGCAGTGATGGGTGTAAGATTAGGGACCTTGAGATCTCTGATATCTACTTGAACGACTTCGCCATCAAAATTTCGGCATTTAAAGCAACCCCGGTTAATTGAACACCTGGCTTGTTTATAACTCCTAAAACGTTCCAGTTCTCCTAAAATGACTGTAGTCTCAGGCTGAATTCGGTGTTAAGTAAAAGCTTTTTTCGCTCCGTGAGCTGACTTCGGCCTTATGTAGAGAAAATAGTCATCGTGACATTGTATGCAAAACGACGAGAATAAAAGTTATTCATTTTCTTTGTTTTTAATAAACAATTGTTTTGTTGAAAGGATGTCTTCGTTGAAGCTGACGTCGTAGATCTTTGCCTTTTGCGGTCCGTAGCCGACTTTTTAACTTTCCTTTGGCTAACGCCAGACAATTTTCCTCTTCAAAGGTAGACATCTCGGACAGGAATAGGTTTAAGGTGTTCAATATCCCAGAAAAGTGCTTAAACTTCGGTGTGGAAATCCTCAGCGACAGCTGGTGTGATCGTCCTTTCAATTATAAAATTAGGGACATTATTAGTCGTAAATAAATGAAGAACCATCATGAGACATCAGCCATTTTCACTGAGAAACCATTAGTCTCTTTTCGACGCAGCAAAAAGATTCGGGATTGCTTAATTCGCAGCGCCCTCAAACAAAATTCATGCGCATTGAAGGGAAGCTTTTCTTACTACGTGCCCGTTGTTACACGTGCGTTTTCCTGAATGCCACCACTATCATTTCGTTATTCGACATAGTTTCATTTGCACCTGCTCAAACATTTATTTCATTCCCTGCAATAAATGTTTGAGTACCCAGAGTGCAGAAATAGCGGGTGTCTTGACGCCCGAACATACGCCGCTTCCAGATGCCTTGTATTCCTTGAAATAAAGAGGAATTTTCAGCTTCTTCCTTGCAAACTACAAGTTTCGATTCTAAATGAAATTGCTCACAAGTTACCAATTATGACATCGAAAATGCAAATTTATGATCATGAAAAAACTTGGATAACAAAGCTTAGACAAAGTTTTATAACTGACAGTTGCTGGCCTCACTCGATTCTCCTTATCACAAATTTATGATTCAAATATCGTTGCGATAAAGAGAGTGTAAGTGTCAAACGTTCCCAAGTACTTATTTAATCTATCTTCAGTACATGAAAAATTGTTGCATTTGACCTTTTAATCCTTCAACGGGCGATTTTTTTCTGTTTTTAGGTCAATCTACTGTAGATTAAAGGGTCAAGTGCAACAAATTTTCATGTACTGAAGATAGATTAAATAAGTACTTGGGAACGTTTGACACTTCCACTCTCTTTATCGCAAAGATATTTGAATCATAAATTTGTGATAACGAGAATGGAGCTGGGCCAGCTACTGTCAGTTATAAAACTTTCTAATCTAAGTTTTGTTATCCAAGTTTTTTCATAATCATAAATTTGCATTTTCGATGTCATAATTGGTAACTTGTGAGCAATTTCATATTAGAATCGAAACTTGTAGTTTGCAAGGAAGAAGCTGAAAATTCCTCTTTATTTCAAGGAATACAATGGCTCTGGAAGCGGCGTATGTCCGGGCGTCAGGACACTCGCTATTTCTGCACTCTGGGTAGGCCTTTATAGATTGTGCTAGCATAATTTTTGGCATAATTTGGAAAAACGAGCATAATTTTTGCACTTTTTATAAAAGTAGCACTGCTAGCATAATCAGCATATTTTTAGGGGTTTTTTGAGGTTGTTTTTTTTAAAGGAATGTTACCAGAGTCATGACTTGCTTGGTCTCTAAGATTGATTGTTTTCAAGTTCGGTCCATGGTTCACTCGCTTTACAATTTTGCAATGTCTTGGGGGAAGAAGGTTACCGCAAAAAAAGCGTCGTCCGTCGTCTAGACTCTAGAGCCTAGAGGACTGGGCACACCGGAAGTAAAGATTGTGTTGGTCGCAGTTCCCGCCTTCACTGACAACAAAATGGCGTCGAACTTACAGTTACAAGAAGAAGAAGAACCACCCAACAGGCCAGAACGGGTTCAAATCTCCGGAGATCTGAGCCTGCAACAAACCAAAAGCCAATACAAGACCAGAGGAGCATCTGACATGAAAAAAGTTTCATTACATGATCGTATTAATAAATTTCTAGGTCAGCATCTAAGTGTTAGAGGCAACACGATATTTTGCAATGCTTGCAAAGAAGTTGTTTCATCAAAGAAAAGCATATTGTCATCCCATTGCACTTCCAAAAAACACACCAGTGGGAAAGAGAAGATCAAGAAGTCGAAGTTGAGAGAACGAATCATTATCGAAGCACTTAGTCGAGAGAAGGGTCGCCAAGATAGCACGTTACCCTTAGCTGAGCAAGCATACCGACAGGAAGTAGAGGAGGAGTTTTTAAAGACCGGGATTCCCATCAGAAAAATAGACAGGCTTCGTCTTCTGTTGGAAAAAAATGGCCATCGACTTACCAGTAGCGCCAATCTCGGGTAGTACATAGCCCTTATTTTCAAACAGGAAGTTGCTAGGATAAAGAAAGAACTATCTGTGCCAGGAGAGGGCAAGATGACAAGGGATGTATCGGTAATTTTTGATGGAAGCACCAAACAAGGCGAGTCAATTGCAGTGATCGTTCGCTTCATGGATGATGCATGAAACATAACGCAACGCCTCATACGAACATATTAAATGTGATACATCATTAAGTAACCTATTCTAGTCTGGAATGAAGTGCAGTAGTTAGTTGTGTTTTATTAGAGCAAGTGTACAACTCAAGATAAAGAAGATATAATGCTTTATTAACAATACATAATTTGGACTTGTTTTGTGTTTCTTTTTTGAAAAGCACATTTCAAGAAAAAGTAGCATAATTTGCAAAAACGAGCATAATTTGAGCATAATTTGGAAAAAAAACGGGCAATGCTAGCAGCATAATATGCTACTTTTACTAGCACAATCTATAAAGGCCTAACTCTGGGTACTCAAACATTTATTGCAGGGAATGAAATAAATGTTTGAGCAGGTGCAAATGAAACTATGTCGAATAACGAAATGATAGTGGTGGCATTCAGGAAAACGCACGTGTAACAACGGGCACGGAGTAAGAAAAGTTTCCCTTCAATGCGCATGAATTTTGTTTGAGGGCGCTGCGAATTAAGCAATCCCGAATCTTTTTGCTGCGTCGAAAAGAGACTAATGGTTTCTCAGTGAAAATGGCTGATGTCTCATGATGGTTCTGCATTTATTTACGACTAATAATGTCCCTAATTTTATAATAGAAAGGACGATCACACCAGCTGTCGCTGAGGATTTCCACACCGAAGTTTAAGCACTTTTCTGGGATATTGAACACCTTGAACCTATTCCTGTCCGAGATGTCTACCTTTGAAGAGGAAAATTGTCTTGCGTTAGCCAAAGAAAAGTTAAAAAGTCGGCTACGGACCGTAAAGGGCAAAGATCTACGACGTCAGCTTCAACGAAGACATCCTTTCAACAAAACAATTGTTTATTAAAAACAAAGAAAATGAATAACTTTTATTCTCGTCGTTTTGCATACAATGTCACGATGACTATTTTCTCTACATAAGGCCGAAGTCAGCTCACAGAGCAAAAAAAAGCTTTTACTTAACACCGAATACAGCCTGAGACTACAGTCATTTTAGGAGAACTGGAACGTTTTAGGAGTTATAAACAAGCCAGGTGTTCAATTAACCGGGGTTGCTTTAAATGCCGAAATTTTGATGGCGAAGTCGTTCAAGTAGATATCAGTATTCCGAAAGAAACTTCTAAATTAGTTGAAACGAGACAATTTAAAAATTCCAATGCGATTCACTTTCAAAATGATTTAAAAGGTTCATTGAATGAATTTAATCATCCAACTAATCCTAACACAGCTTGGAACTTTTGGAAAGAGAATTTCTGAAAAAATTCCCGACACCGATGCGCCTATTAGGACTTAAAAACTTAAAAATAAGTACAAGCCGTGGCTAACTAACGACATCAAAAATATGAGTCACCGTAGGGATTATTTAAAGAAAAAAGCAGTAATATACAATTCTCCTATATGTCACGAGGCATACAAGAACTGTCGAAACCATGTTAATAAAATAATAAAGGAAGCTAAAGCAAAATATTTCAAGTCTAATTTGGAAAATTGCAAAAATAGTAAGGAAGGTTGGAAATTCTTAAATGAACTGTTAAATAAGCAATCAAAAGTAACAACAGTAAAAGAGATTGTTGTCAACGGTGAAACACTTACTGATGATAGGAACATTGCTAATGAGTTCAATAAATACTTTTCCAAAATTGGTCCTAAGCTTGCTGGAGATATCCCTCCGAATGATCGCGATCATCGACATTACATGACGCCCGAATCTCGTGGGATTGGCGTATTTCAATTTCGAAATATCACAAATACGCAAATTAAGAAGGAAATAAAAAAAGCTAAAGCGACTAAATCATCGGGCATTGACAAGATCTCCATTAAACTTTTACAAGTGGCAGGGGACTCCATTATAGACTCACTAACGTATATATTCAATTTGCCTCTAAATGCAGGAATATTTCCAGATGATCTGAAATACGCCAAAATTTCACCAATTTACAAATCAGGTGATAAATCAACTTGCGGAAATTACAGGCCGATATCAGTTATATCCGCCGTTGCAAAGATTTTTGAAAAAATCGTTTACGGACAACTTTACGAATTTTTGTCCCATAACGAAATACTTTCAATTTACCAGTCAGGATTTCGTCCTCAACATTCAACTGAAACGGCCCTCCTAAACTCTACAATAAAATGGCTTTCGAATATGGATGAGGGTTTAATTAATGGAATATTATTTTTCGACCTTAAAAAAGCGTTTGACACTGTCGACCATAAGATTCTGATTTCCGAATTAGAATATTATGAAGTGAGAGGAACGTCGTTGCGGTGGTTTCAATCATACTTATTTCAAAGAAGACAAATTTGTAAAATAAAGCTTGCAATGTCAGAACCACAAAATATTACCTGTGGAATCCCACAGGGATCAAATCTTGGCCCATTATTATTCCTCATATAAATTAACGATCTACCTAATTGCCTTGAAACAACTCATGCTGCGATGTTTGCGGACGACACCAATATCTCATGCCGAGGGGAGTCGTCCGCAGACATTGAGCAACAACTTAACACTGATCTAGAAAATGTATATAAATGGCTAGTAGCCAATAAGCTTACCCTAAATATGAAAAAATCGGAGTATATGATCATTGGATCAAGGCAAAAACTAAACCACATTTCAAACTAATCCGCATATAGTTATTGGAGATCAGGTCATTTCTCGAGTGAAAGAAAAAAAGGTACAAGGAGTAATAATTGATGAACAATTGAAGTGGAAAGAGCACATAGATGCTCAATCTAAAAAAATTTCAAACAATATAGCCCTTTTAAGAAGAGCAAAAGAATTTGTGACTCAGGAAACATTAGTAAAAATGTATAACACTCTAGTTTTACCACACTTCATTTATTGCTCTAATGTATGGCATGATGGCACCACAACTAATATAAACAAACTCTTTAAACTCCAAAAGAGGGCTGCACGTGTAATAACAGGAGCAAGATATGAAATCCAATCATCGGAAATTTTCGAAAATCTTGACTGGAAACCAATTGAATTAAATTTAAAAAAGCGAGAACTACTTTCAACATTTAAAGCTTTACGAGAATGGGCACCAAAATATCTAAAAGACCACTTTAAAATTCTCCAAAATAACGTCTACAGACTGAGAAGTAACGATAAAAATCTTTATCAACCAAAGCCTAACACTAATTTCTTAAAATATACATTTATATATCGTGCATCAAAGTTCTGGAATAGTCTACCTCATAATATAATCAATAATATCCATACAATTCGCTTAAACAGCTTCATAAAATTAATAGATGAATATATATATAATACATCCTAGAAAACAGTCTTCATATACCATTAATAATTTCCGTTTTGTGTATATAGTAATATATTTGTATTAATATTTTAGATGTAAATATAGTTATTAGCTAAGAATGTATTTTTGTACTAAATTAATGCACGGCCCTTTGAAAAACAGGAGACCGAATAGGCCACCGTGCTAAAATAAATTTAAGTAAAGTAAAGTAAAGTAAATTAAAGAGATCTCAAGGTCCCTAATCTTACACCCATCACTGCCTGAGCTGATTTAATTTGACAACCTTGAAGAAATGAGCGGACAAAACGTTAGTGAATATTGTACAGCCAAATCAAGTGGGAATATTGAGATGAAGTAGAATATTTCACTTCCATTCTTGCCACGTAGACACAAGAAATGTTTAACGTGTCCACAAGGGTTTTACAACCTTACATTTTCTACGCTTATTGCATAAGAGTCTTTTTCAACCGCAATATCCACGAAAGAATTCGCAACATAAAACGACTTAACACAAGTCAGGCACTACAAACGACTTCACCGTGCACTTTTTGCTGCCCGAACGTCGAGAATTATCGTTTTGTCTTGTCAAGCGTTTCGTCAAGATTGTATACGTGGGGCTCGTTGCATAAAAATGTGACTTTAATCGTGACTATTGCTTAACTTTAGCAAACCACAATCACTCTATAAGAATTAAGCTTTACTTCGTTAAGTCTTCGGATGATTACAAGATGATTGAGAGGTTCATACAACCAAGGTCAGAAGTGTTCATCGAGGCTTAAGTTATGCCTAAACAACACCGTGAATTAAATTGCAATGAATGTAAAAGAAGAAAGAAAAACCCAATATTTTGTCACTTCCTAAACATCTGTTTAAAAGCTATTTTAAGATCTCGTCGATATTCCTGGTCCCAGAAACCGTAGATTATTGGATTGCATAAACTATTACCAAGAGGAAGAAACGAAGTCATCACAGAACAAACATCCCGATTGCGACATAAACCAGTCAGCTGAGAGTAATATTCTACAAAGGCTCCCACTACAACAGGTGGCCCCCAACAGATCATAAATACCAGTACGATAGTTCCTAAAGTTCTAGCGTTTTTAAGATCTTTCAGAAACGCGCGCCGTTCTCCACCACTTACAGTGTTCTGTTGCTTTGACCATTTTCTTCGTCTGCGATATGCTACGATGAAAATCACGATATACGACGAAGCCATAATCACACAGGGGAGAACGAAGTCAATTGTAAAAAAAACCAAGTAGAAGATAGGTTTGGGATTGATGCATTCACCTGTTGGTGTGGAAATCATTTTGGTTTGATTGTTGTATGGGACAGTTCCAAGCGTGGATGTGATGACAGAATAGAGCCAGATGACAGCAACGATGTTAGTGCACCTACGGGTCGTCACCTTCGTCTGGTAGTGAAATGGATATGATATTTTGAAGCAACGGTCAACACTGATGACCGTTAGCGAAATGATAGACGCTGTTACGCATAAAAGAGTAGACCAATTCGAGAAATAGCAAGCGATTACGGGTATACCATCAAGTAACCAATAAACATGAAATGGGCAAGCGATTAATCCAGTCAATACGTCGCTAATGGCCAAAGACACGATGTAAACTCTACCTTGTTTTCGCAGAGCTTTGTTTCGTTGAGACGCAATTAAGACGAGTGAATTTGCCACAATCATCCCAATTCCCAAGATCAATAGCACTACCCATTTGGAATCGACGGAAAAAAGAAAGTTGTCGTGATTGCTGGAATTATTGGCCATGGACGCTGTCCTTTCTTGTAGATTGCACGTCTTGTATCCAAAGAACAGCAAAGCGTTCCACAACGTCAATATTAAACAAAAATCTTTAGCGCGACTAACCGATTGTCGTCACAGATAAGTAACGAAAAACGAGGATTTTCTAGCCTTGAAGTAGGGAAACGTGATGCCACAGAATAAGACAGGACGTGGATGTCTCAACCAGATAAATTTAGTTCGCGTTTTACCAAGCGCAAGCGCGGCTTCACCCAAGTTCTCAGGATTAAACGAAAGATCGTTTTGGGTATGGTTAGAAGGCGTGTAAGCGTATTTTTGAGACAGGATTTAGCTCATTTTTAAAACGACGGTTAGTTCCCTTTATTTGTTGACTTGCTCACTCGCGTTGTTAAGAAGAGGCAATATTAGCGTGACCGTGTGTTTGGTGTTAAAATCCTTTTAGTATTGTTATCAGCTACCTGAGTAAATTACTAGATAAAAGAAAATGCCTGAAATAAACGAAAAGTAGTATGACGCACGACGTTTCTTACAACTTACGGAATTATCTAAGTTTCTACTCTCTATTAACTTTATAATGCAAATGATTATTGATTTATAAATTGTATTGTTGTGTGACAACTTTGTCAAGCCTTGGACGTCTGAAACTCAAACCATACTTGGTTAAACTGTTTAACATTTTCGCCAAACACCAAAGTAAAAATAAATTTTAAGTTATCGACCAATTTTTTACTTGTAAACATGTTTCGGGAAACTTATCCCAGTATCAGTGCACAGTGAATAATGAATTATAGAAAGTGTAAATGGACTTAAGATATGTTAATTAGGATTTAATTAATTACAGAGTGACAGACTATGTAGTAATAAGTGGTTGAGGATGAGATACAAGAGAAAGGCAAAAGCTGTGAGGACTATAAACTGTTAGAAAACTACAGTGAACTCTCTCTTCACGGACACGTCTCTAAGACGCACACAACCTTTCTTTCCGGTCATTTAGGAATTTTACAAAAACCAACGGACACCTGTATTTACTCGAATAAACGCCGCATACGAGACCTAAGTTATTAATAAGCGCCGCCTTTGAATAATTGCCGCATTCAAGGAGAATGCAGCGCTTATTCGCAATGATGTTGAAGAAGCTACTTTCCTGATGCAGGTGCTTGACCTCGATGAGATTTAAATCCGATCGTGGAGAAGAAAGCGACTTTAACAGTGATGATACTTTAGCGTGCGTTTCGCTCTTTTTCTTGTTCTTGCTCTTTTCATAATTTTCATTTTTTTTATTTAATCTACTTTAAAAATGGTGATCCTTCAAAGCTCCCAAGCATTTGATTTTCAACTGGTCGTTATGTTATCCCTTAACTATAAATCTTCATCAAAGAAATATGTACATTAGTACAAAGAAAGTTACCAGTAGTAAGCTATATACGATATCTAGTCTTACTAATTAACTATTTAGAATCATACTGTTACGAAATTTACATTAGTAATAAATTTAAAGGACATTTAAACAACATTGCTTCCCCGAAGAGAAGACGTGAATTGATGCAAGGAATGACCTTTGGTTACCTTTGGCATTTATTGCTGATTTATTCCGAACTTTGCCAGCTAAATAACTAATACTTTTCTAAAGAAGATTAGCATTTGGTTTTTGAAGTGCAAAATTTCGTATATCATTATTTAGCATTTGGTTTTTGAAGTGGATAAGAGTTCGTAGTATCCATTACTACTTAGTTCAAACATGCCGGTTATACTTTCAGGGTATATATTATTTCTAACTTTGCACATAAATGTACTTTTTTGGTATATCCTTGTTCCTTTCAATGGCTTCCAGTTTAAGTCATGTTGCCCTAAGACGGACACCTCTTCGAGACGGAGAGTAAGAACGGTCCGAAAGGTGTCTGGCTTAGAGGGGTTCTCACTGTTTTTGTCATTTTACAGTAAAAACATCTCGCCAGCTTTGTCGTCAAAAAAAAAAAAAATATCGTGAGTTCACCAAACAAAAGTAAGTTTGCAACAAAAAGACATCACAAGTGAAATGCAATCCAGAAATTTCTCCAATAACAGTACATTTTACCGTAAGGAAGTTCCATAATATACTTACTGTAAAATATTACAGTAGATTATTATGCTAAAAAGGCAGAAGTTTTTAATAGTTTGGGCAAAATATAGTGCTTAAGTGAACGACTTGAGTGTGAATTTCTGGATTATTTTTGTAATGTGTAAGGCTTCTTTAATTTCAGTGCAAACGCGGACTTAGCAGAACGTAAATATCAAAAGCAAGTCGGAGAGTCTAGACTTTGTAAGGTAAGTAGTTTCTGGAGAAGTCAAAAGATATGCGAGTTTCGGACACTTGAAACTTGTTCCTGAATTCTTCTGGCTGGATGACGAGAAGTTTCGTCAACATCACGAGAATTTCAACCTGAGTGTGGCTGTGTTAATTTTTAGACATATAATTACAATATAGTCCAGCTGCTAGTCATGTGGGGGATATTTCCCTCAGTTCTTCAACGAAGGTATCACGCTGAGTCGCATACGAAAGTGGTGTTTACATGGAAGCGAGACAGCAAGACAAGATCTCACCTTCCTGTGAAATCTCTTATAAAATTTGTTCTTGTTTGATGATGATGACGACGACTTTATTTCACGAGCATGACAATAACCAAGGCTAATAAACTTGCGGCCCTCAATAAACCTCTTATTTACAAATCAATATGAAAAAACTCTAATTACATGTACAATATTAAAATGGAGTCGAAAACTTAAATATTAAAATGATGTAAAAATTGCTTATCCTTGAAAAATCTTACTACACATATTATTCTTAAAACAGGTCAATGACTCTATCTTTGTAATACTAATCGGTATTTTGTTCTAAAGTCTTCCGCTTAATACTGAAAAAGTGCGACCATCTCGGTTTTTCTCTTATATTTAGGAGAGATGGCATTTAAGTTTACGTAGCGAGTGTTCCGAGAGTGGATTTTATTGTTGATTACTAAATGTTCATTTAAGTAGCTTGGCAGAATTCTATTGATACGTTTATATAAAATAAAACATTTATCTATATTACATTGTTGATAAAAAGGAATCCATAATAATTTATTAAAAAGCACAACTGAAGGCGCCTGGCGATCTGCATATAAAATTACTGTTGCTGCACGCTTTTGCAATTTTCACGACTCTATATGACAACTCCTTATTAAATGCCGACCAAATAACACTAGATAACTCATTACAAGTAAGATTATTGCATTATAATATTATCAACGTTGACAATGTGGTAAAAAGGCTCTTATTTTTCTTAACACTGCTATCCGTGAAGCAAGCTTTTTACAGACTTTCACGACATGTTCATTAAACGATAGTTCATTATCGATTTCCAAACCCCAGAAAGATTACAGTTGCTACACTGGTAAGGGTCTTGTCTTCATCTATTTTAACAGTAGGTTCATCATAAATCTTGGATGCAAGCCTTTTCCCAGTAATCATCAGGACCTTTCTCTTGTCTTCGTTTAAAGGAAGTTTATTAGCATTAGCCCAAAGCTGTACTTCACTTACAGATCTATTCTGTGAAAATTCCAGTTAAGATATATTCTTTACGCCTCTCGATGCTGTAATAGTAGTATCATTAGCGTATAGATCAATTTGTGAACTAACACGCAGCGGCAGATCATTGATGAACAACATAAAAAACAGAGGACCTAAAATTGAGCCCTGGAGAACTCTTTATTTGACTGATGTCTCACATGATTCCTTACTGCCTAAGTGAAGGACCTGCTTTGTACTGCAGAGGTAGGAGTGATACCATTTGAATTCCTGATTATCTACACCATACACGTTTAACTTCTTTGACTTCAATATTAAATTTACAACATTTAACATTAAACGGTAATATTTCGACCTTATTTCAAGTCCTAAAATTTCGGTTTCATTGACGAGTAGTCTTAACGAAGTGGATGTGAAGTGCTGGTGGTTTCACGATCTCGTTTTAATGAATACTCTAACTTCTTCCCGACGGCGAGAAATTTCGATTACTTTACTCTGGCGAACGTCAGACGATTTTATTCGACAAAGGGAGAGCTACCGCCTCGAAACAGTTAATTTGGGGAACGCAAGAAGAAACCCACACTTTCACAATAATAGCTAGTTTAATTTATTTATTCTTGATCACAATAATAGACAATCGTCACGATATTACAACCCACATAGCACATGCACAACTCACAGTGTCTAATTATATTACTGATCACATTACCTACATATACACTTCCGCTTTAAGCTTATTGGCTCTAACAAAATTAATCCCGTTAAACCTAACAGTTTCCGACAGTTAACAATGATAAACGGAGTCTCCAGTTTTCCTTTTACCATGTTCGAAATGGAAATAGCCCGGACGCAAGTTCACTTTGAATGTAAATGTAGCGTTGGGCAACGGGAATTTTGTGTTTAGATTGTAGTCGCCATGTATCATAGACGTGATTATGTAGCTGACGTGCGATTATGTACAAATAGCGTGTACGGTGTTAGCTAAGTGAGTTGCTGTTGGGTTGTCGTACAGTAAACAACATCTTCGTTGATCTGTTGTGCCTGAATTTCCACCTCGGCTCGGACGGCAACTTATATACTAACGTACCAACATTATGGTCCAAGCATCATTACTTGGACCATAATTTTCGGAAAACGTCAATACACAAATCAATATTTGAAAATGGGAAAATAAAATTTCAAAATTCAAATAAATAATTCAACAACACAAATCAGCATTCCAAGACACAAGTTAATGTCTAAAAATACAAAAAAATATTTCAACATTCAAATAAATAATCCAAAACACAAGTTAATATTCCAACACATAAATCAATATCCCGTGATGAAAAGCAGAATTTCAAAACTCAAATAAATATTCCCAAACGAAAAGCAATGCTACATCACAATATTCAATATCCCAAACAACTAATCAATAGCTCCAAGATGGTGTTTTTATGGAAGCCAGCCAGTCCTCCTAGTAGGACTGTAAATGTGAAACGTCAAAGCGAGGTGAAATTCAGCACACTTACTAGGGCTAGCCCAATCAAACAGGCTGATTACATGGAAAAATTTCAGCCCGGCAGACAGGGTTGAAAGAAGTTCCGATTACATAAAATTACATGAAATATTTACATGATATTTATTATATTATATGAAATATTTGAGCTTCGTGCGATTACCTGGGATTTTTCAGCCTCGGCTGAAACTTTCTTTATGTAATCGGGAGCTCTGTTTTTCAAGTATTTTATCGAAAGGCCTGGCTAAAATCTCAATCCGGTTAACCGGGCTGGAATCTCAGCCCGGGCTGGAATTCTCTTCGTCGTCATCTAATAAGAGGGCTGGCTCTCCTCCGTATAAACATCCCATGCAGGCCACAATGACACCAGCTCTCGCTGAGCATTTCCAGACCCAATTTTAAGCAGTTTTGTGAGATATTGAGAACCTTAAATCTATTCCTGTCCGAGATGTCTCCCTTTGAAGAGGAAAATTGTCTGGCGTTAGCTAAAGGAAAGTTAAAAAGTCGGGCACGGACCGTTAAGGGCTAAGATTTACGACGTCACTATCAACGAGGACATCCTTTCAACAAAACGATTGTTTATGAAATACAAAGAGAATAACTTTTATTCTCGTCGTTTTGCATACGATTTCACGATCACTATTTTCTCTACATAAGGCCGAAGTCAGCTCAGAGAGTAAAAAAGCTTTTACTTAACACCGAATACAGCCAGAGACTAAGGTCGTTTTAGGAGAACTGGAACGTTTTAGGAGTTATAAACAAGCCAGGTGGTCAATTAACCGGGGTTGCTTTAAATGGCGAAATTTTGATGGCGAAGTCGTTCAAGTAGATATCAGAGATCTCAAAGTCCCTAATCTTACACCCATCACTGCCTGAGCTGATTTAATTTGACAACCTTTACGAAATGAACGGACAAAACTTTAGTGAATATTGTACAGCCAAATCAAGTGGGAATATTGAGATGAACTAGACAATTTCACTTCCATTCTTACCACATAGACACAAGAAATGTTTAACGTGTCCACAAGGGTTTTACAACCTTACATTTTCTACGTTTATTGCATAAGAGTCTTTTTCAACCGGAATATCCACGAAAGAATTCGCAACATAAAACGACTTAACACAAGTCAGGCACTACAAACGACTTCACCGTGCACTTTTTGCTGCCCGAACGTCGAGAATTATCGTTTTGTCTAGTCAAGCATTTCGTCAAGATTGTATACGTGGGGCTCGTTGCATAAAAATGTGACTTTAATCGTGACTATTGCTTAACTTTAGCAAACGACGATCACGCTTTGAGAATCAAACTTTAGTTCGTTAAGTCTTCGGATGATTACAAGATGATTGAGAGGTTCATACAATCAGCGTCAGAAGCGTTCATCGAGGCTTAAGTTATGCCTAAACAACACCGTGAATTAAATTGCAATGAATATAAAAGAAGAAAGAAAAACCCAATATTTTGTCACTTCCTAAACATCTGTTTAAAAGCTATTTTAAGATCTCGTCGATATTCTTGGTCACATAAACCGTAGGTTATTGGATTGCATAAACTATTAGCAAAAGGAAGAAACGAATATATCACAGAACAAACACTCCGATTACGACATAAACCAGTCAGCTGAGAGTAGTATTTTTCAAAGGCTCCCACTACCACATATGGCCCACAACATATCATAAATACCAATACGACAGTTGCCAAAGTTCTAGCGTTTTTAAGATCTTTCAGAAACATGCGACTTTCTCCACCACTTACAGTGTTCTGTTGCTTTAACCATTTTCTTCGTCTGCGATATGCTACGATGAAAATCACGATATACGACGAAGCCATAATCACACAGGGGAGAATGAAGTCAATTGTAAAAAAAACCAAGCAGAAGATAGGTTTGGGATTGATGCATTCACCTGTTGGTGTGGAAATCATTTTGGTTTGATTTTTGTATGGGACAGTTCCAAGCGTGGCAATGATGACAGAATAGAGCCAGATCACACCAACGATGTTAGTGCACCTACGGGTCGTCACCTTCGTCTGGTAGTGAAATGGATATGATATTTTGAAGCAACGGTCAACACTGATGACTGTTAGCGAAATGATAGAGGCTGTTTTGCATAAATAAGTAAACCAATTCGCTAAATAGCAAACAGTTAGCGGCACACGATCACGTAACCAATAAACGTGAAATGGGAGAACGATTAATCCAGTCAATAGGTCGATAATGGCCAAAGACACGATGTAAACTTTGCCTTGCTTTCGCAGAGCTTTGTTTCGTCGAGACACAATTAAGACGAGTGAATTTGCCACAATAATCCCAATTCCCAAGATCAAGAGCACTACCCATTTGGAATCGACGGAAGAAAGAAAGTTGTCGTGATTGCTGGAATTATTGGCCATGGACACTGTCCTATCTTGTAGATTGCACGTCTTGTATCCAAAGAACAGCAACACGTTCCACAATGTGAATGTTAGACAGAAAACCTTAGCAAGACTAATCGATTCTCTTATGACAGACGAATAACGAAAACCGAGGATTTTCAAGCGTTGAAATAGGAAAGTGTGATGCCAAAGAATAAGATAGTACGTAGAAGTCTCAACCAGAGAAACTTAATATAAAGAGTCGTTCTCTGACCTGGAATTATTTTATTTTCGAGCTTTCGACTGTCTGGCTACAGTCTTCAACAGGAAGAATAGAGTAATAAGATCGTGTGTTCTATATATACAAGTGATGAGCTAGAATGACGTAATGGGTAAAGCGGTGGAATTACCATAAGAATAGTTCGGATACAAAGGTTATAAAGAACTATTTCTGTGAAAGGATCGAGTATTGTCCTGGGAGTGTGCGGGAGTTATTTTTGGCTTGGTTGGTTGAGGCAGTGTGCCAGGATTCTAATGTCTTCCGAATTCTGTAGTGTCCTTTGTCGATAATAGAGGCGTTCTTAAAGTCTATGTTGTGGTCGTGTTTCCAGGCGTGGTTTGCAAAATTTGACCCTCGTGCGAAATTCTTTACGTTTCTCCCGTGTTCTTTTCTTCTTGTTAAGAACGACCTCCCGGTTTCCCCAATATAGCTCCAGTTGCAGTCAGCACAAGGTATTTTTGTAAACCACACTCGTTTGCTCTTCAGTAGGTGGTCTGAATTTCGGGGGAGGGAATAGTTGTTGCAACGTTTTTAGAGGTTTGTTGGTAACTCGGATGTCATGTGTGCGTAATGTCCTGGTGATATTTTCTATGAGACCTTTAATGTAGGGGAAGACAGCGTAACTTGTTTTTTCTTGTGGTTCCACCATTTTGAAGAACATTCCAACTAATTCTTCAGGTTCTGGTGTCGCCATGGTTGAGTTTTGAGACTTTTTGATGGCTTCTTGAATTAGTCTCTTCGGTTATCCTTTGCTCGTTAGTGCGTTTGTTACATAGTTTATTTCGTTAGTAGTTTGTTACATAGTTTATTTCGTTGAAATACTCGCTGGGCGTGGTCAAATGTCAGTTTCAATAGCGTGTCATACGACACTGCATTCAAGCAAACAATAAGAAAATCAACGCTCTTTGAGGCGATCTTTACTTTCAACAAAGTTGCTAACTTGTAAATGTAGCGGTGCAATAAACGTAAAGTTATGAAAAGGTACAATCAATTGTCTATTGCTCTACTATGCAGTATTTCTGACTAACAGTTCACAACGACATACATCACATTCCGTCATTTCATAGTTCTTACAACCAACGTGGAGATAAAGCGGAAATTTTGCTAAAGAAGCGTTGTTGAAAATAAAATTCAAACCGACAAGCAACGGAAAAGTCACTGTAAAGGGCAAGCGCATTGAAGAAATAAAGAAAGCGTTTGATACTGTAGATCATCAAATACTTTTATCTAAGCTTGAACTATATGGCGTAAAAAACCAGGCTCTTAGTCTGTTTAAATCATATTTAGATAACAAAATGCAAATCTGTATACTACAAGGTATAAAGTCAAAGCCAAAAAAAATTCAATGTGGTGTTCCACAAGGATCAAATCTAGGACCATTATTGTTTTCCCTCTACATTAATGACCTTCCTAACTGTATTCAAAATACTCAAGCCTCGATGTTTGCAGATGATACCAACTTATCGGACGTTGAAGAATTAAAGGGTCAAATGCAACAATTTTTCATGTACTGAAGATAGATAAAATAAGTACTTGGGAACGTTTGACACTTCCACTCTCTTTATCGCAACGATATTTGAATCATAAATTTGTGATAAGGAGAATCGAGTGAGGCCAGCTACTGTCAGTTATGAAACTTTATGGTCTAAGCTTTATTGTCCAAGTTTTTTCATGATCATAAATTTGCATTTTTGATGTCATAATTGGTAACTTGTGAGCAATTTCATATTAGAATCGAAACTTGTAGTTTCCAAGGAAGAAGCTGAGAATTCCTGTTCATTTCAAGGCATACAAGGGTTCTGGAAGCGGCGTGTGTCCCGGCGTCAAGACATTTACTGCAGGAAATGCAATAAATGTTTGAGCAGGTGCAAGTTAAACTATGTCGAATAACGAAATGATAGTGGTGGTATTCAGGAAAACGCACGTGTAACAACGGGCACGAGAGTAAGAAAAGCTTCCCTGCAGTGTGGGCGAATTTTGTTTGAGGGCGCTGCGAATTAAGAAATCCCGAATGTTTTTACTGCGTCCAAAACAGACTAATGGTTTCTCAGTGAAAATGGCTGATGTCTCACGATGGTTCTGCGTTTATTGACGACTAATAATGTCCCTAATCTTATAATTGAAAGGACGAAATGTTAAAACTAAGGGTATTTTGTGACTAGAAATTTCTTCCAAACGTGGTTCAAGAGCATCTGAACGGGAAACGCTAAAAGCTTTTTGAATGGTAGTGTCTGATAGGTAGGTAGGATATGTCGCGTTTGACAAAAAAGGATCTTATTTCCAAGGATTTGGTCTCAAAATCCTGGTCTCCACTGCAAAGGACGCGAAGGCGTAGGAATTGAGAGTGGGGGATGGATTGTTTGGTATGATTGGGATGTGAGGAAGAGAATAAATCAGGTAGGGAACCAGTGCATCGTTCAAAAATCTGTTTTTCAACATCACCAGCAAATAAATCGGCAAAACTTCGACCCATTTTCGTGTCAATAGCAACACCATTCCTGGTTACATAACTTAACTCGTGGTACGAGAAAGTTCTAGCCTTTTTCATATCATGATTAACAAAACCAAAGTGCGGAAATAGTGCTTTACATATTTCTTTGTTAATTCTGTGAAATTTTGACCGAAGATCAGTGGAACGTGGCCTTTGTACTTCCTAGTTTCAGTGCCTTCCCAATGCCTTCCATAATGTAAACACGGGCAGCTTTCGTACAGTTAATAACTTTGAAAGTTAATTTAGCAAATAAACACACCAGTGAACTACAGAACTACGGAGTTTACGAAAACGCGACGCGGACATCATGGACGTCACGGACCGGGATAGCGGTCAGCCGACCTACCTCTTGAGCTATCGAGTCCACAGGGATTGGATGCGAGTTTTATCCAATTTAAACACGGAGCGATCGCATAAGAGGCTGAGTTTCTCAGCCTGTCAATTATGATTAAGGAGAGGTCGCATGTGATTGGTCAATTGAATTCAGACTAATTTCCGGTGGACGAATATCACGTTCAATTGAGAATATAGGAGATGAATTTGTTTGTAACGACGTTGCAGCCTGGATAGTATTTTGCGCCTGTTGGCCATTTGAACTGTTTTGACTGAGCCAACAATCCAAGAGCAATTCCATCACTTCAATATTTCCTGCCGGTTTTCCGTTGGACAGCAACTGATTCCTCACGGTGTTGATCTTTTTACGTACTTCTACCAAGCACCCTTCCTCATCGCGTTTCATTTCCATTTCGAAGCCGTAGTGGGCCTTGCTCTGTTTAATTGCACTTTTATTCTTCTGGTAGTAGGCTTTATTGCGATCGTACTTGCTAAGCCCCGCAGAAAGCGGAGTTGTGCTTTGCGCAGAGGTAGAAGTCCGAGCTGTTGGATGAGAGCAACCGAGCATATTTGCCACAAATGAATTTGAAAGTGGCGCCAGTTTTTGTTTATATTTATAATATTACAAGCTTCAAGAATGCGCCAAAAAGAATACAGATGGCTATGACACATCGCGGACGTAATAAAATGTGAATCGTGCCCAAACACTGCGCGGGTAGGATGACTATAAGTGAATGAAGATGCGCAGGACGTCTCGAATGATTATAATACGATGTATAACAACCAGAAAAATTAGTAAATGTGGCATGTTCAGCCATTTATTGCTTTATATATTGTTTAGCTGTATTTTAAAAACACATTTTAAAAGTATTTCCGTAAGCTTTAGGCTCTAGGACACGCTTGTGGAGCTCTACGCTGTCCAGTTCAGTCACTCTTCAACGTGTCTGCCATTTAGAAACATGCAACCGCCATACGAAGCCAGAAATGTGGGAGGAGCTTACCCTTTTATAGCGTCGCTCCGTGTTTAAGTGCACGAGATATTCTTGCCAAACTTAACGCTTATCCATGAGAGGATGTGCAGTGTTTCAATTCTATTTCAGAATCCTCCACAGAGATATACATGAACAGAAACTTTTCATGATAATCTGACACTGCCGAAGTCGACTGAAAAATGTTGACTTGAGCGGGATTTGAATGATAATCTTATCCAGCAGCGGACCGATATCCCGAAGGTGCGAGTTCAAATCCCGCTCGAGTCAACATTTTTCACTTGACTTCGGCGGTGTCAGATTAGCGCGAAAAGTTTCTGTTCTCGTATATCTCTGAGGATGATTCTGAAAAAGAAATCTCAAACTCATTAATAATTCGTGAACAAAACACAATGGAAATCAGTACCGAGACGTAGATTGGATGTGATCTTGACTACAACACTGTTTATGGGTATAAATATGTTAAAAAGGGGAGGTCCAAATCCGCTGTGACACCGGTCTGAAACTTTTTTCACGTAATCAGGAGTTCCGTTTTTCAGGTATTTTTATCTAAAGGCCTGGCTAAAATCTCAGTCCGGTTAACCGAGCTGGAATTTCAGACCCGGGCTGAAATTCTCTTTGTAGTCAGCTCCTAAGAGGACTGGCTCTCCTCCGTATAAACATCCCTCGCAGACCATAATCACACCAGATGTCGCTGAGGATTTCCACACCAAAGTTTAAGCACTTTTGTGGGATATTGAAGACTTTAAACCTATTCCGGTCCGAGATGTCTACCCTTAAAGAGGAAAATTGTTCGGCGGTAGCCAAAAAACAATTGTCTGGCCTAAGCCAGAGTAATATTAAAAGGTCGGGAACGAAACGGAAAGAACTAAAGTGTACGACGTCAACTTTAACAACGGTGTCCTTTATACAAAACAATTCTTTGCCCAAAAGAAAGAGAATGAATAATTTTTATTCTACAGAACATTCTCAACACCTTCGTCGCTTCCCATAAGAAGTTACCCAGACCATTTTCTCGTCATAAGGCGGACGTCAGCTCACGGAGTGAAAAAAGCTTTTAGTTAAGACTGAATACAACTTGAGACTACAGCCATATATGGAGAACTGGAGCGTTTTAGGAGTTATAAACAAGCCGGGTGGTTAATTAACCGTGCTTGCTTTAAATGCCGAAAATTTGATGGCGAAGTAGTTCAAGTTGATATCGGAGATCTTAAGGTCCTTAATCTAACACCCATCACTGCCTGAGCTGATTTAATTTGAGAACCTTGATGAAATCAACGCGTAAAAACTTATTGAATATTGTACAGCCAAATCAAGTGAGAATATTGAGATGAACAAAACAATTTCACTTCCATTCTTGCCACACAAACACAAGAAATGTTTAAGGTGTCGACAAAGGCTTTACAACCTTACATTTTCTCCGTTTACTGCATACGAATCTTTTTGAACCGGAATATCCAGGCAAGAAGTTGCAACATAAAACGAGTTAACACAAGTCAGGCACTAAAAACGATTTGTTGTGCACCTTTCGATGCCGGAGCGTCGAGAATTATCGTTTTGTCTAGTCAAGCGTTTCGTCAAGATTGTATACGTGGTGCTCGTTGCACAAAAATGTGACTTTAATCGTGACTATTGCTTAATTTTACCAAAAGACAGTCACTCTATAAGAATTGAGCTTTAGTTCGCTAAGTTTTCCGGTGATTACAAATAAATTCAGCGGTTCATATAACCAGAGTCAGAAGTGTTTACTGAGTCTTAGAGTATGCTGATAGAACACAGCGAATTAAATTACAATTAACATAAAAGAAAGAAAAACCTAACATTGTCATTTCCTAAAGATCTGTTTAAGAGCTATTTTAAGATCTCGTCGATATTCCTTATCATATAAACCGTAGATTATTGGATTGCATAAACTATTAACAAGAGGAAGAAACGAAGTCAACACAAAACAAACATCCCGATTGCGACATATACTACTCAGATGAGAGTAATATGTTAAATTGGATACCAAAAAAAAAGGTGCTCCCCAACAGATCATAAATACCAGTACGACAGTTCCTAAAGTTCTAGCGTTTTTGAGATCTTTCAGAAACATACGACGTTCTCCACCACTGACAGTGTCCTGTTGTTCTGACCATTTTCTTCGTCTGCGATATGCTACGATGAAAATCACGATATACGACGAAGCCATAATCACACAGGGGAGAACGAAGTCAATTGTAAAAAAAAACCAAGTAGAAGATAGGTTTGGGATTGATGCATTCACCTGTTGGTGTGGAAATCATTTTGGTTTCATTGTTGTATGGAACAGTTCCAAGCGTGGCAATGATGACAGAATACAGCCAGATGACACCAAAGATGTTAGTGCACCTACGGGTCGTCACCTTCGCATTGTAGTGAAATGGATATGATATTTTGAACCAACGGTCAACACTGATGACTTAGCGAAATGATAGACGCTGTTACGCACAAAGAATTAGCCCAGTTCGTTAAATAGCAAACGGTTACCGGCATACGATCAACTAACCAATAAACATAAAATGGGGAAGCGATTAATCCAGTCAATATGTCGGAAATTGCTAAAGACACGATGTAAACTCTACCTTGCTTTCGAAGAGCTTTGTTTCGTTGAGACGCAATTAAGATGAGTGAATTTTGCCACAATAATCGCAATACCCAAGATCATGGGCACTACCCATTTGGAATCGACGGAAGAACGAACGTTGTCGTGATCGCTGGAATGATTGGCCATGGTTACTGTCCTTTCTTGTAGATTGCACGTCTTGTATCCAAAGAACAGCAACACGTTCCACAATGTGAATGTTAGACAGAAAACCTTAGCAAGACTAATCGATTCTCTTATGACAGACGAATAACGAAAACCGAGGATTTTCAAGCGTTGAAATAGGAAAGTGTGATGCCAAAGAATAAGATAGTACGTGGAAGTCTCAGCCAGAGAAACTTAGTTCGCGTTTGTTGACTCGCTCACTCGCATGGTTAAGAAGAGGTAATATTAGCATGACTGTGGGTGCGGTTTTAAAATCCTTTTAGTTTTGTTATTAGATGCCTAAGTAAATTGTTAGTGTAACAGATGTTTATTGCAGACGTTCTCACAGCATGTGTGTGGTTGGAATAAGCGAATTTTCTCCATTGAGCTTTCCATGCATCTTAGAAAGACAGCCAACACCTCTTGCATTGATGCAGCCCCATACCATGATGCCACCACTTCCATGTTTCACAGTTGTCTGAATGTAGCTTTCCTTTAGCTCTTCGCCAGCCATTCTCCTGACATACCCACACCCATCACTCCTATGAAGAACAGACCTTGATTCATCGCTGAAGATAACTTGGGACCACTGTTCGGCCGTGCAATCTTTGTGTGCTTGTGCAAACTGTAATCGAGACTTCTGATGGCGAGCAGTAAGCCTAGGCTTCTTTCTGGGCTTCCAGCCCTTTAGACCAGCCTCTCTAAGCCTTCTTTGGGTGGTGGAAAACGAGATATTGACACCATGTTCAATTACCATCTCAACTTTTATTTGCGGTGCAGTCTTGTAGCAATTTGATTTGTTTTTCCTTACCATGAGCCTGTCCTCCTTTTCAGATGTCTTTCGTTTCCGTCCAGGGATCTTGGTATCTTTCACACTACCAGTGAGTCTCTTCTTGAGGATTTCACTGACACTGCTTTGAGTACAACCCACACGAGCAGCAACTTCACGTTGTGTGTAGCCGTCTTTGGATAATGACAGTATTTTTCCTCGATCTTCCAAACTGATTCTTCTCTTTGGACCCATTATTCTGTATCTTCCAATTTGTGACAGGCCGACAACCCTTTCTTGTATGACTTGAAATTCATTTACCGTATACTATAAAATACTTTAAAAACAGAATATCTCTACAAATATTATGGGATACGTCTTAATCTATCCCAAAAATTCATTACTATAACCCTGAAGGCTGTTGGTGTACGATGTGCTTCTTGTCTGCCTATGTAAGCAGAAAGTAACATAAATCTTAACATGATCGACTCTTTTTAACCGCCAGTGTAGTTTGACCTAAAAACACAGAAAAAATATCGGCCGTTGAAGGATTAAATGGTGAAGTGCAACAATTTTTCATGTACTGAAAATAGATTAAATAAGTACTTGGGAACGTTTGACACTTCCACTCTATCGCAACGATATTTGAATCATAAATTTGTGATAAGGAGAATCGAGTGAGGCCAGAAACTGTCAGTTATAAAAGTTTATTGTCTAAGCTTTATTGTCCAAGTTTTTCCATGATCATAAATTTGCATTTTCGATGTCATAATTGGTGACTTGTTAGCAATTTCATTTTACAATCGAAACTTGTAGTTTCCAAGGAAGAAGCTGAAAATTCCTCTTTATTTCAAGGAATACAAGGGCTCTGGAAGCGGCGTATGTGTGGGCGTCAGGACACCCGCTATTTCTGCACTCTGGCTACTCAAACATTTATTGCAGGAAATGAAATAAATGTTTGAGCAGGTGCAAATGAAACTATGTCGAATAACGAAATGATAGTGGTGGTATTCAGGAATACAAACGTGTAACAACGGGCATGGAGTAAGAAAAGCTTCCCTTCACTGCGCATGAATTTTGTTTGAGGGCGCTGCGAATTAAAAAATCCCGAATCTTTTTGCTGCGTCGAAAAGAGACTAATGGTTTCTCAGTGAAAATGGCTGATGTCTCATGATAGCTCTGCATTTATTTACGACTAATCATGTCCCTAATTTTATAATTGAAAGGACGATCGCACCAGCTGTCGCTGAGGATTTCCACACCGATGTTTAAGCACTTTTCTGGGATATTGAACAACTTGAACCTATTCCTGTCTGAGATGTCTCGCTTTGAAGAGGAAAGTTGTTTGGCGTTAGCCAAAGGAAACTTAAAAAGTCGGGCACGGACCGTAAAGGACAAAGATCTACGACGTCAGCTTCAACGACGACATACTTTCAACAAAACAATTCTTTATTAAAAACAAAGAAAATGAATAACTTTTATTCTCGTCGTTTTGCATACGATGTCACGATGACTATTTTCTATACATAAGGCCGAAGTAAGCTCACGGAGCGAAAAAAGCTTTTACTTAACACCGATATCAGCCTGAGACTACAGTCGTTTTAGGAGAACTGGAACGTTTTAGGAGTTATAAACAAGCCAGGTGCTGAATTAACCGGGCTTGCTTTAAATGCCGAAATTTTGATGACGAAGTCGTTCAAGTAGATATCAGAGATCTCAAGGTCCCTAATCTTACACCCATCACTGCCTGAGCTGATTTAATTTGACAACCTTTACGAAATGAGTGGACAAAACTTTAGTGAATATTGTACAGCCAAATCAAGTGGGAATATTGAGATGAACTAGACAATTTCACTTCCATTCTTACCACGTAGACACAAGAAATGTTTAACGTGTCCACAAGGGCTTTACAACCTTATATTTTGTACGATTATTGCATAAGAGTCTTTTTCAACCGGAATATCCACGAAAGAATTCGCCACATAAAACGACTTAACACAAGTGAGGCACTAAAAACGACTTCACCGTGCACTTTTTGCTGCCCGAACGTCGAGAATTATCGTTTTGTCTAGTCAAGCGTTTCGTCAAGATTGTATACGTGGGGCTCGTTGCATAAAAATGTGACTTTAATCGTGACTATTGCTTAACTTTACCAAAAGACAATCACTCTATAAGTAATAAGCTTTACTTCTAAGTCTTGCGGTAATTACAAGGAGATTAACAGGTTCATACAACTACAATCAGAAGTGTTTACTGAGTCTTAATTTATGCGGAAACAACATTGTGAATTAAACTACAATGAATATAAAAAAAGAAAGAAAAACCCAATATTTTGTCACTTCCTAAACATCTGTTTAAAAGCTATTTTAAGATCTCGTCGATATTCCTGGTCACATAAACCATATATTATCGGATTGCATAAACTATTACCAAGAGGAAGAAACGAAGTCAACACAGAACAAAGAATCCGATTGCGACATAAACCAGTCAGCTGAGAGTAATATTCTACAAAGGATTCCACTACAACAGGTGGCCCCCAACAGATCATAAATACCAGTACGACAGTTCCTAAAGTTCTAGCGTTTTTAAGATCTTTCAGAAACACGCGCCGTTCTCTACCACTGACAGTGTCCTGTTGTTCTGACCATTTTCTTCGTCTGCGATATGCTACAATGAAAATCACGATATACGACGAAGCCATAATCACACAGGGGAGAATGAAGTCAATTGTAAAAAAAATCAAGTAGAAGATAGGTTTGGGATTGATGCATTCACCTGTTGGTGTGGAAATCATTTTGGTTTGATTGTTGTATGGAACAGTTGCAAGTGTGGCAATGATGGCAGAATACAGCCAGATGACACCAACGATGTTAGTGCACCTACGGGTCGTCACGTTTGCCTTGTAGTGAAATGGATATGATATTTTGAAGCAACGGTCAACACTGATGACTGTCAGCGAAATGATCGAGGCTGTTACGCATAAAAAATTAGACCAATTCGAGAAATAGCAAGCAGTTACCGGCATACGATCAACGAACCAATAAATATGAAAAGGGCAAGCGATTAATCCAGTCAGTAGGTCGGTAATTGCCAAAGACACGATGTAAACTCTACCTTGTTTTCGCAGAGCTTTGTTTCGTCGAGCCGCAATCAAGACGAGTGAATTTGCCACAATAATCCCAATTCCCAACATCGTAAGCACTAACCATCTCCAATCGACGGAAGGACGAACGTTGCCGTGGTTGGTAGAATTATTGGCCATGGACACTGTCCTTTCCTGTAGACTGCACGTATTGTATCCAAAGAACGGCAACGCGTTCCACAACGTCAATTTTAGACAGAAACCTTTAGCGTCACTGATCGATTTTCTTATGACAGATGAGTAACGAAAAACGAGGATTTTCAGGCGTTGAAATAGGAAACTGTGATGCCTCAGAATAAGATAGTACGTGGAAGTCTCAACCAGAGAGATTTAGTTCCTGTATTACCAAGGGCATGCGCGGCTTCGACAAAGTTCTCAGCATGAATTAAAAGATCGTTTTGATTGTGGATAGAAGCAGTCACTCAGCCAGGATGGCCAGGTATTTGAAAGTGGGGAGGGGGAGGGCAGAGGAGATTTTAGACAAATGTACCGACAAGATGTTAGCAATGTACCGACAACTATTAAGGAATAATTAAAAGTTAACCAAAGCGAGGTATAAGAAACCTGAAATTTCATAAAAGAATAAATAATTTTTACTATGGTAGCTGTGGGTGGTATAATGCTATTAAATTTCGAAAATGATTCGCAAACTTCGCACATCACGTGAGCTGCGATTTATACCAACATATCTTCTTTTTCGACCATCACCGCTACCACAATCACCTTGTCCAGAGGGTTGACGGGATCTATCATTTTTGTCCGTTAAAAAAACAAAACAGAACAAAACAGAATTCCTTACGAACACTTTGTATTGAACGTCTTTCCTGTACTTAACTTTCGCCGGAGCTAATTTAACAAAATTTTCATTTGATAATTGAAACACAAACGGAATCCGCGACACACAAGCTTAATGTACCGACAAATTTATTGGATGTACCGACAGACCTTGTCAGCACGAAAAGTGGGGGAAGAGCAACTGGCTCCCCTGCCCTCCCACTTCGCTATGCTACTGGTTAGAAGGCATATAAACGTAATTTTCCGACATGATTTAGATCATTTTCATAGCGACGCTGGTTTGATTTATTGACTTGCTCACTCGCATGGTTAAGAAGAGCCAATATTAGCATGACCGTGTTAGGTTTTAAAATCCTTCTAGTTTTGTTATCAGCTGCCTACGTAAATTGATAGAGTAACGGATGTTAATAGCGGACTTTCTCGGGAACAGTTACGTAGAGTCAGTTCCCACATTAAATTAGTTAAGTAGAATTAGTTCCCACGTGTAAGGCTAAAATCAACGAAAACTA
Source organism: Heliopora coerulea (assembly GCA_030142905.1). Lineage (NCBI taxonomy): Eukaryota > Metazoa > Cnidaria > Anthozoa > Scleralcyonacea > Helioporidae > Heliopora > Heliopora coerulea. Next base: position 1,707,998 of record JASJOG010000059.1, on the reverse strand, counting down.
GTGACACACGACAATTCTAACCACTTGCAGAACTATCTAAGTTCCTACTCTCGATTAATGTTATAATGCAAACGATTGTTAATTTATAACTTCTGTTGTTGTGTGAGGCCTTAGTCAAGCCTTGCACGTCTGAAACTGTTACCGTACTTGGTTAAACTGTTTAATATTTTCGCCAAACACCAATATGAAAAGAAATTTCTGCTTATCGACCAATTTTTTACTTGTAAACATGTTTCGGGAAGCTGATTCCAGCATCAGTGCGCAGTGAGTGAATAACGAATAATAGAAAGTGTACATGGACTTAAGATATGCTAATTAGTATTTAACTAATTACATAGTAACAGACCACATATTAATTGAGTGGTTGAGGATAAGACAAAAGAGAAGGGCAAAACCTGTGAGAAGGACTACATACTAGTAAAAAGCTACAGCGAACTCTCTTTTCACGGACACTTCTCTAAGAGGCACAAAACGTTTGTTTCCGGCCATTTACGACTTTTACAAAAACCAAACGCTCACTAGGACGGCCAACGGACACCTGTATTTACTCGAATAAGCACCGCATACGAGACCTAAATTATTCATAAGCGCCGCCTTTAAGTGCCGCACTCAAGGACAATGCAGCGGTTATTCGCAATGATGTTGAAGAAGCTACTACCCTGATGCAGGTGCTTCACTTCGATGAGATTTAAACCCGATGGTGGAGAAGAGAGCGACTTTAATTGTGACGATACTTTAGCGTGCGTTTCGCCTTTTCTCTTGTTCTGGCTCTTTTCGTAATTTTCATTATCTTTAATTTAATTTCGTTTAAGAGCGGTGACCCTTCAAAGCTTGCAGGCGTTTGATTTTCAAGTGGTCGTTATGTTATACCTTAACTATATACCTGCATCTAAGAAGCATGCACATTAGTAAAAAGAAAGTTAGTCATGGTACGCTACTGGATAATCTTACAGTAGAGTTTTATTGAAAAAAGACAGAAGTTTTAATAGTTTTTGCAAAATATAGTGTTTAAGCCAAGGAATTGGGTGTTAAATTCTGAATTATTTTTGTAATGTGTAAGGCTTTTTTAAATTTCGGTGCAAACGCAGACTTAGCAGAACGTAAAATCTCAAAGCAAGTCGGAGAGTCTACACTTTGTAAGCTCTCAGTGGTTTCTGGGTAAGTCGAAAGATATGCGAGTTTCGGACAGTTGAAACTTGTTTCTCAATTCTTGTGACTATGTGACGAGTAGTTCCGTCAATATCACGAGAAATTCAACCCAATTTTCGCTGTGTGAAGTTTTAAGCATATAATCACAACATAGTCCAGCTGCCATTCATGTGGAGGTCAGTTTCCTCGGTTCTTCAACGAAGGTATCACGCTGAGTCGCGTACGAAAGTGGTGTATACATGGAAGTGAGACAGACCTCGTAATACGGTTGGCCCTTTTTGTCGATATCTCACCTCCTTGTGAAATCCCTTGTAAAATTTGTACTCGGTTACATGAGAGGGCAGCCCTCCTAAGCGAGACCTCCGGTATTCACTATCCGAGATTCAGTCCTGCTAGAATGGCCTGAAATTTCCCATGTAAAAGCCAAGTGAAATTCAGCCCTACCACGAAGGTTGGTTCGCCTCCATAAAAACATCCCCAAAATGGATTGACCGAAGAACACAGAAAAAAAATCGGACGTTGAAGAATTAAAGGGTCAAATGCAACAATTTTTCATGTACTGAAGATAGATTAAATAAGTACTTGGGAACGTTTGACACTTCCACCCTCTTTATCGCAACGATATTTGAATCATAAATTTGTGATAAGGAGAATCGAGTGAGGCCAGCTACTGTCAGTTATGAAACTTTATGGTCTAAACTTTATTGGCCAAGTTTTTTCATGATCATAAATTTGCATTTTTGATGTCATAATTGGTAACTTGTGAGCAATTTCATATTAGAATCGAAACTTGTAGTTTCCAAAGAAGAAGCTGAAAATTCCTGTTCATTTCAAGGCGTACGAGGGTTCTGGAAGCGGCGTGTGTCCCGGCGTCAAGACATCCGCTATTTCAGCACTGTGCATGCTCAAACATTTACTGCGGGAAATGCAATAAATGTTTGAGCAGGTGCAAGTTAAACTATGTCGAATAATGAAATGATAGTGGTGGTATTCAGGAAAACGCACGTGTAGCAACGGGCACGGGAGTAAGAAAAGTTTCCCTGCAGTGCGGGCGAATTTTGTTTGAGGGCGCTGCAAATTAAGAAATCCCGAATGTTTTTACTGCGTCCAAAACAGACTAATGGTTTCTCAGTGAAAATGGCTGATGTCTCGCGATGGTTCTGCATTTATTGACGACAAATAATGTCCCTAATCTTATAATTGAAAGGACGAAATGTTAAAACTAAGGGTATTTTGTGACTCGAAATTTCTTCCAAACGTGGTTCAAGAGCATCTGAACGTGAAACACTAAAAGCTTTATGAATGGTAGTGTGTGACAGGTAGGTAGGATATGCCGCGTTTGACAAAAAAGGATCTTATTTCCAAGGATTCGGCCTCAAAATCCTGGTCTCCACTGCAAAGGACGCGAAGGCGTAGGAATTGAGAGTGGGGGATCGATTGTTTGGTGATGATGAAGATGATGATGATAGACTTTATTTTGACACGCTTGCCTCGTCAACTGAAAGTTGATTTCCACGAGAGGCGTGTATATAATTAATAAAATACAAGTATAAAATTAGATAGAAACTATTTACAGGACTGTTACAAAAAGTAGCAAAGAAGTTCAAAATCAGTTCGCCTTAATATTAAATATTAAATTAATTAATTACAAATATATACAAGATATATAATTTTATATGTCAATGCACGTCGCGATTTTCGTCTGAAATGAAGTGAGAGATCTACTCTCTCTAATTTCTTTGGGAACGGAGTTCCAAATTATTCCTCCATCATAGATAAAACTTTTCTTCATACTATTAGTGCGTGGCTTTGGCAGGCAAACAGTACTTGAAGTTTCCCGAAGGTCATACTTTGTTACTTCACTTCTAAATTTGAAGAGGTTCGCAAGCGAAGTGGGAACCATGCCATTTAAGATTTTGTAGATCATTATAGATTTAGCTCTTTTCCTAATAGTTTTAAGTGGTTCCCAGCCTAGCTCGCTCAATACAATGGAGTGATCAGCATCATTACTGGTATTTGTGATTATTCTTGCTGCTCTGTTTTGAAGTTTCTGAAGTCGGTTTGAATGTGTTTCATTAAATACGTCCCATACTTCACAACAATTTTTAAAGTATGGAGATACAAGGGAATTATAAATTGAAAGAAGTGTTTTTTTTATTTGCAAAATTTTTCAATTGCCTAAGAGCTGAAATTCCTGCTGATATCTTTGTACAAATGACATCAGCGTTACTATTCCAAGACAAATGTTGATCTAATAATACCCCTAAACTTTTGCTTTCTTGAACTTGCTTGATTTCTTATTCATCAATTTTTAAATTAATTGTACGGTCAGAAATCCTGCTTATCATTGGTTTTGAGCAAATAACAATAAATTCAGTCTTAGAAACATTTAAACTAAGTTTATTGTTAATTAGCCACTCCTTGAGATTTTTTGTCTCAATTTACTGCAGCTTCAAGCTCATGTATTGACTGCGCTGAAGCTGTTATATTGGTGTCGTCAGCAAATAACCTTGGTTTTGTGCTTTCTAAGCAATGCGGCAAATCATTGATGTATAAGAGAAAGAACAGTGGCCCTAAAATAGACCCTTGCGGAATGCCACATCTAATTATTTTCTCTGATGATACAGTGCCCTTAAATTGGCACTTCTGATTTCGATTTGTGAGATACGATTTAAATAGACAGTGCTTGACCCTTGATCCCATAGAGCTCTAACTTTTTAATTAGTATTTCATGGTCCACAGTGTCAAATGCTTTTTCCAGATCTATGAACACTACCATGTTGAACATTTTCTTATCTATATTTATGTACCAGTCGTTAGTACAATCAATTAATGCTGTAGTCGTGGAATGATATTTCCAAAAACCGAATTATTGATCACTTAAAATCCCAGAATTTGTTAAATACTCGTGAAGTTGCTGAAAAAGGATTCTTTCCATGATTTTACTAATAACTGGTAGAACTGAAATAGGTCTGTAATTTTCAGCCAGCTTCTGTTGCACTGCTTTGAATAAAGGTATTACTTTAGCCATTTTCCATTCATCGGCGAAGACAGATAAAGTAATACATTGATTGAAAATATGAGTTAATGAATCAGAAATGATTGATGCAGCTATTTTGAGAATTTTACTTGAGATTTTATCAATACCTGTGGCCTTATTGCTTGAAAGTTTAGACAAGAGCTTGTATACGGTAGACACGGTTGTAGGCTGGAATGTCGCAAATTGAGACTTGATGTTGTTTGGCATATGCTCTTCAAATTTATAATTTGATGACTCAATCTTATTTGCCAATTGTGGACCAATCTTTGAAAAATAATCATTAAAGCCCTCAGCAATGTCTTCAATGTTTGTTAAGATTTCACCATCAACATGAAGTTCATTTATTGTAGTTTGTTGTTTATGCCTTCCTAGTAAACCATTTATTGTTTTCCAAGCTTACTTAGGATTATTTTTTTGGTTGGTAAGTTTTGTGGAATAATAAAGTTTTTTTGCATTTCTTAGTTCAACATTCACTTTATTTCTTATTTGCCTATAATGACACCAATCAATCTCAAGGTAAGATAGGATAGCCTTCCTTTTTAATCTGTCCCTTTCAAACATGAGGTTTTTTATTTCACCAGTTATCCAAGGTACCTGTTTTGATTTAACTCTTTTATTTTGAATTGGTGCATTTTTATCTAGGACTTCTAGGAACAATTCCTTCCAAACTACCCACATAGAATTTGGGTCTGTAGGAAGGAAATATACATACTCCCAATGCTGATTCTGCAGTTCCCTGATAAATTTTTGTGTATCAAAATGTCTCATATTTCTAACTTCAATGACATTCTCATGTTTCTTAGAAACTGAAATTTTTCTGATCGCATAGATAAGACTATGGTCGCTGATACCTGTGTGTACAACACCAGAATCAGATATTTTCTCAGGTGTATTTGTTACAATATGGTCAATCAGGGTGCTGGTTGTCACAGTGACTCTGGTTGCCTGGTTAATTATTTGAGACAACTGGTACAATTCATATCGTGACTTAATTTTCTTTGTTGGTGCATTTGAGTCATTGTCTGTTTTTAATAAATTGCAGTTTAAATCACCAAGCAAATACATTTCTTGATTTTCATTATCAATGGCTTTGTTGAATTTTTCAAAGTGTTCAAAAAATTCAGCATTAGCATTGGGTGGCCTACATACTGTGGCAGCAAAAAATGGTTTACTATGTGGTTTTGAGATTTCAACACACACTGCCTCTAGCTCTGATGGAATGAGGTCATTTCTCAAATTATAGTTAATAGTATTTCGAAGATAGATGCAAACTCCACCCCCATTTCTTGATCTATCTTTTCTAATAAGGTCATAATTTGGAATTTTGATCATGCCGTCACTAATAGTGGAATCCAATCGAGTTTCATTAAAAGCAATAAGATCAATATTTTGGTTTGACATTGAAAACCGTATCTCATCAATCTTTTTTGGTAGGCTTACTATATTCAGAAATGCCATTTTAAAACCTCTGCCATGAGGAATAGAGTGAAGGCTTGTGGGAAAATCGCCACATGTATTGTCATAATTTGCACCATTATCTACTTCCTGGTCATATAATTTACATACTGTAAATGTTCTAACCAGTCTTTCCTTCGGTTGTTGTAAACATAAAAAAATTTTTTGTGGTTTATTTGGTTATAATTGTTGCCTCTTCTTGTCAGTGAGTTTCTGTGAGCCTTAAGGTAAGTGCAGAAAGCACTTCCAAGGACCCTGTCACCTTCACGATTAAGATGTAACTTTGAGCGATTTAATAAATTACAATTTATGTCATCATTCTTAATATGATTAGTATGATTGGGATGTGAGGAAGAGAATAAAAGATAACTATGTGAACTACACTAAGCAGTCGGCTTGTAAGACACCGACGTTGTCAGCGAATTACCATAAAACAGAGACCAAAATTTCCAGGAACGACACAGAGGTTTCACTGATTTCCCATGTAAAACTGAGTGCTGGATGGAATTCATTCACTAAAGTGATGAATCGCTCAAAGTCTACAGCTGAGTATGATGCTGTGCCAAAACAGTTATAAATAAACCTGCCGTAGAAATCAGATAGGGAACCAGTGCATCGTTCAAAGATCTGTTTTTCAACATCACCAGCAAATAAATCGGCAAAACTTCGACCCATTTTCGTGTCAATAGCAACACCATTCCTGGTTACATAACTTACCTTATGGTACGAGAAAGTTCTAGCCTTTTTCATATGTTGATTAACAAAACCAAAGTGCGGAAATAGTGCTTTACATATTTCTTTGTTAACTCTGTGAAATTTTGGTCGAAGATCAGTGGAATGTGGCCTTTGTCCTTCCTAGTTTTTGTGCCTCCCCAATGCCTTCCATAATGTAAACACAGGCAGCTTTCGTACAGTTAATAACTTTGAAAGTTAATTTAGCAAATAAACACACCAATGAACTACAGAACTACGGAGTTTACGGAAACGCGATGCGGACATCAAGGACGTCACGGACCGGGATACCTGTCCGCCGCCCTACCTCTTGAGCTATCGAGTCCACAGGGATTGGAGGCGAGTTTTTTTATCCAATTTAAGTGCACGAGATATTCTTGCGACAACTTAACGCTTATCCATGAGAACATGTGTAGTGTTTCAATTCTATTTCAGAATCATCCACAGAGATATACATGAACAGAAACTTTTCATGATAATCTGACACTGCCGAAGTCGACTGAAAAGTGTTGACTTGAGCGGGATTTGAATGAATGAATGAATGAATGAATGAATGAATGAATGAATGAATGTAACTTTATTTAAACACGCTACCCTAATCATCAAATGATGGTTTTCATGAGGGGCGTCACAAAAATACAAAGAATTCATGTTAAGAATTAATTAAAGTCCTAAGGTTCATGTTAAGAATTAATTAAAGTCCTAAGGTATAAAAAAGTTTAAAAAGATAAAATTCGACGATGCTCGACGTCTGACTCAGTCAAACACTTTTTGAATCAAATTTTTAAAGCTGGTTATAGACTCTGTCAGCTTCGCCTCCTTTGGTAGGCTATTGAATAGCACAGCTCCACTATACCCAAAAGTTTTATTCAAATATTCAGTTTTAGGCTTAGGAACTGAGAGGTTAATGTGGGCATTTCTAAGATTGTAATTATTTAAATTTGCCTCCCTTATAATAAATTTATCTTTTAAATTTGGAGCTGAGTGGTTGTTTAATATTTTGTAAATCAAAACTAATTTATTCAATTTAAGACGGTCGTTAAGATTTTTCCATGACATAGCTTGGAGCAGATCTGACGACCTCACATAACTAGCACCTGTCATAACTCTTGCTGCCCTATTTTGTAATTTTTGTATTTTCTCTTTCAGTAGACTTCCACAGTTGTCCCATAACGGTGAACAATAGTCAAAGTATGGGAGTACGAGAGAATTATATAAATTTAGTAAAGTTTCGTATGGTATGAAAGGTTTAACTCTTTTCATAATTCCAATACCAGTACCTGCTTTTTTACATATTGAATCTATATGGTTTTCCCAACTCAACTTTTGATCAAGTTCTACACCCAAACATCGAAATGAGGTATATCGAGTAACCGGTTCATCGTTTATCATTACTTGGTCACTACCAACTTTGTTTTTAAGGTTATAGGATGAACCTATAAACATCAGTTTTGTTTTCGTGGTATGAAGTTGTAATTCATTTTGGGAAAGCCATTTGACTATATATTCCAGGTCTTTATTAAGTTTTGCTACTAAATCTGAGAAATTTCCCGAGGATGCATATATTTGAGTATCATCAGCATACAGACCAGGAGTAGTGTTTTGTAAACATTGTGGCAGATCATTTATATACAACAGAAACAAGAGGGGTCCCAGAATAGATCCCTGTGGAACACCGCATACAATTTCTTTAGCTGTGGATGTGTAACCATTAACCACACACTCTTGGCTTCTTTTTGTCAAGTAGGATTGGAACCACTTTAGCTCCAATCCTTGAATTCCAAAATGCTCATGCATCTTCCTTAATAACATTTTATGATCAATAGAGTCAAAGGCTTTCCTAATATCAATTGAAATTAAACCAACTAGTTCCCCATTATCCATTTTTCCTAACCAATTATCGCACATTTGAATTAAAAGGGATAATGTTGAATGTTTTGGGCGAAAACCTGATTGATATCGGGAAAGTAAAGAATTATTAATCAAGTATTGATACAGCTGTCCAAATATTTCTTTCTCAAATATTTTGCTGATGATAGGAAGAATAGAAATTGGGCGATAGTTCTCACATTTTCGTCTATCTTCTGATTTATAGACAGGTATTACCCTAGCTCTTTTCCAATCATCAACAAATACACCCGTAGAGATTGAACGGTTAAAAATATAGGTCAAAGATGGGGAAATAATATTGCATGATAATTTGAGAATTTTAGCCGGTATCCCGTCAACCCCAATAGCCTTGGATACTTTTAGACTTTTTAAATTTTTCAGAACACTTGATTCATTAATTGTATAAAAATTAAATTGCGGATTTACATCAGTTGAATTGTCGGGTAATTCTTCATTACCAGATAAACATACTGATTGTGCAGCCAGAGTTGGACCAATATTAATGAAATAATCGTTTAAATGATCAGCAATATGTTGGCATTCATTATCTATACTTCCATTTATGTTAATTTCTGCAATATTAGAAGATTTCCCACCTTTGCCTAACAGGGTGTTAATGAGCGACCATGTTTTTTTCATGTCTCTTGCCCGAGAAAGTTCGTTAATTTTCGTTTGATAATAGACTGCTTTGGCTCTTTTCATTTCCGAGTTTACTTTATTTCTCTCTGATTTATATTTGTCCCAATGGGTCTGCGAATTATATTTCATTGCTCTCTTTTTATGCAGGTCCTTAAATCTTATTAGTTTTTTAATATCTGAATTTATCCAAGGGACAGATTTATGCTTTATGTTTTTGTAAATTAAAGGGGCATGCCGGTCGAGAACTTCTAGAAAGAAGGATTTCCAAATTTGCCAACAATCATTTGGGTTCACACATTGTGTGATTATGTTCCAAGGTATTCTAGATAAATCCTGAATAAAGTCATTGTCATTAAATCTTTTATAATTTCGAACTCTCAGGCAAGTTTGTCTATATTTTGGCATGCTCATATTTTTCACCGCATAAATTAAGTTATGATCTGACATTCCCAGATCAATAACTCCACTACTGGAAATGTTATTAGGTTGATTGGTGAATATTAGATCTATCAAAGTTGATGATGTATTAGTAACTCTGGTTGGCTTCTTAATCAACTGTTCTAAATTATATAATGCACTCAAAAACATTAACTTCTTGGAGTTAGAATCTTGTTGTGATTTAAGCATATTACAGTTCAGGTCACCTATTACAAACAGTTCTTTGTTTTCAGCACCACACTTACTAAGAAACATTTCAAATGCATTGAACAGTTCCATCTCAGAGTTAGGCGGTCTATACCATGCACTAATGAGAAATGGCCTACTTCGTTGTTTAGACATCTCAATACAAATCATTTCAAGACAATCCGAATTTAAATCCATTCGTTCACAAAATGAGTGTACCTCTCGAATATAAACAACCACTCCACCCCCAAATCTATTACGATCCCTACGAATTACCTTATATCCTGGAATTTTAATTTCACTATCAATAATATAATTATCAATTTTAGTCTCATTTATAGCAAGAACGTCTACTTCTAAGTTGGGTGTCGTCATTCCAAGCTCATTAATACGTCTTAAAAGACTATTTATATTTAAGCTAGCAATCTTAAACCCTTTGAGATTTTTAATTTCATGCAAACTTATATCTTTGTTACCTTCTAGGTCAGACATCGATTCATCTAGCAGCGGAATGGTATCCCGAAGGTGCGAGTTCAAATCACGCTCGAGTCAACATTTTTCACTTGACTTCGGCGGTGTCAGATTATCGCGAAAAGTTTCTGTTCATGTATATCTCTGAGGATGACTCTGAAAGAGAAATCTCAAACTCATTAATAATTCATGAGCAAAACACAAAGGAAATCAGTACCGAGACGTAGATTGGATATGTGATCTTGACTACAACACTGTTTATGGGTATAAATATGTTAAAAGAGGGGAGGTCCAAATCCGCTAAAGGGAGTCCAAATCTGCTAAAAGGTATGGACCGGGGGGTCGAAGTCTATTGGGGAATCCATATCCGCTGTGACACAGGTCTAAAAACTTTCTTCATGTAATCACGAGCTCCGTTTTTCAAGTATCTTATCAACAGGCCTGGCTAAAATCTGAGTCCGGTTAACCGGTTGGAATTTCAGACCGGGGTTAAATTCTCTTTGTAGTCAGCTCCTAAGAGAGCTGGTTCGCCTCCATATAAACATCCCTCGTAGACCATAATCACACCAGCTCTCGCTGAGCATTTCCACACCGAAGTTTAAGCACTTTTGTGTGATATTGAAGACTTTAAACCTATTCCTGTCCGAGATGTCTCCCCTTGAAGAGGAAAATTGTTTGGCGTTAGTCAAAAAAAATTGCCAGGCGTTAGCCAGAGTAATATTAAAAAGTCGGGTACGAAACGTAAAGGGCTAAAGTGTACGACGTCAACTTTAACAACGGTGTCCTTTATATAAAACAATTCTTTGCCCAAAAGAAAGAGAATGAATAATTTTTATTCTACAGAACATTCTCAACACTCTCGTCGCTTCCCATAAGATGTCACCCAGACCATTTTCTCGTCATAAGGCGGACGTCAGCTCACGAAGTGAAAAAAGCTTTTACTTAAGACTGAATACAGCCTGAGACTACAGTCATATCAGGAGAACTGGAGCGTTTTAGGAGTCATAAACAAGCCGGGTGGTTAATTAACCGTGCTTGTTTTAAGTGGCGAAAATTTGATGGCGAAGTCGTTCAAGTAGATTTCGGAGATCTTGTGTTCATCTGTTTTGACAGTAGGTTCGTCATAAATCTTGTATGTTTATTAGCATTAGCTCAAAGCTTTACTTCACTTACAGATCTGTTCGGTGAAAGTTCCAGTTGAGATACATTCTTGATGTTTACCGGTGCTGTAATACCAGTATCATTAGAGTATAGATCAATTTGTGAACTAACATGCAGGGGCGAATCATTGATGAACAACATAAAAAACAGAGGACCTAAAATTGAGCCCTGGGGAACTCTTTATTTGACTGATGTCTCACATGACTCCTTACCGCCTAAGTGAAGGACCTGCTTTGTACTGCAGAGGTAGGAGTGACACCATTTGAATTCCTGATTATCTACACCATACTCATTTAATTTCTTTAACATTAATGTCAAATTTATAACATTTAATATTAAACGGTAAAATTTCGACTTTATTTCAAGTCCTAATATTTCGGTTTCATGGAAGAGTAGTCTAGAGGACGTGGATCTGAAGTGCTGGTGGCTTCAAGACCCCGTTTTAAAGAATACTTTAACTTCTTCCCGACGTCGTAAAACTTGAACTACTTTACTCTGGCTAACGTCAGACGATTTTACTCGACAAAGGGAGAGTTCCCGCCTCGAAACATTTAACTATAATAAACGGAGTCTCCAGTTTTCCCTTTACTTTGTTTGAAATCGAAATTATCTGGACGCAAGATCACTTTGAATGTAAATGTAGCGTTGGGCAACGGGAGTTTTGTGTTTAGATAGCAGTCGCCATGTATCATAGACGTGATTATGTAGCTGACGTGTGATTGTGTACAAATAGCGTGTACGGTGTTAGCTAAGTGAGTTGCTGTTGGGTTGTCGTACAGTAAACAACATCTTCGTTGATCTGTTGTGCCTGAATTTCCACCTCGGCTCGGACGGCAACTTGTATACCAACATGCTCAAATTATGGTCCAAGCATCATTACTTGGACCATAATTTTCGGAAGACGTCAATACACAAATCAATATTTGAAAATACGAAAATAAAATTTCAAAATTCAAATAAATAATTCAACAACACAAATCAATATTCCAAGACACAAATTAGTATCGGAAAATACGAAAATATATTTCAACATTCAAATAAATAATCCAAAACACAAGTTAATGTTCCTAGCCACAAACCAATGTCTGAAAATACAAAAAGTATTCCAAGATTCAAATAAATAATCGAAAACACAAGTTAATATTCCAACACATAAATCAATATCCCGAGACAAAAAGCAGAATTTCAAAACTCAAATAAAGATTCCCAAACGAAAATCAATGCTACATCACAATATTCAATATACCAAACAACTAATCAATTACTCCAAGATGGTGTTCACAAGGAAGCGAGCCAGCCCTCCTAGTAGGGCTGTGAATGTTAAATGTAAAAGTGAGGTGAAATTCAGCACTCTTACTAAGGCTAGCCCTACTAAAGGGGCTGATTACATGGGAAAATTTCAGCTTGGCAGACAGGGTTAAAAAAGTCCCGATTACATGAAATATTTACATGATATTTACTATATTACATGAAATATTTGAGCTTCGTGCGATTACCTGGGATTTTTTAGCTTGGGCTGAAACTTTCTTCATGTAATCGCAAGCTCCGTTTTTCAAGCATTTTATCGCAAGACCTGGCTAAAATCTCAGTCCGGTTAACCGGGCTGGAATTTTCGCCCGGCCTGAAATTATCCATGTAGTCAGCTCCTAAGAAGGCTGGCTCTCCTCCGTATAAACATACCTCACAGACCACAATCACACCAGCTGTGGCTGAGGATTTTCACACGGAAGTTTAAGCACTTTCCTGGGATATTGAAAACCTTAAACTTATTCCAGTCCGAGATGTCTCCCTTTCAAGAGGAAAAATGTCTAGCGTTAGCCAAAGGAAAGTTAAAAACTCGGCTACGGACCGTAAAGGGCAAAGATCTACGACGTCAGCTTCAACGAAGACATCCTTTCAACAAAACAATTCTTTATGAAAAACAAAGAAAATGAATAACTTTTATTCTAGTCGTTTTGCATACGATGTCACGATAACTATTTTCTCTACATAAGGCCGAAGTGAGCTCACAGAGTAAAAAAGCTTTTACTTAACACCGAATACAGCTTGAGATTGCAGTCATTTTAGGAGAACTGGAACGTTTTAGGAGTTATAAACAAGCCAAGTAGTCAATTAATCAGGGCTGCTTTAAATGCCGAAATTTTGATGGCGAAGTCGTTCAAGTAGATATCAGAGATCTCAAGGTCCCTAATCTTACACCTATCACTGCCTGAGCTGATTTAATTTCACAACCTTTACGAAATGAGCGGACAAAACGTTAGTGAATATTGTACAGCCAAATCAAGTGGGAATATTGAGATGAGCTAGACAATTTCACTTTCATTCTCGCCACGCAGACACAAGAAATGTTTAACGTGTCCACAAGGGCTTTACAACCTTATATTTTGTACGATTTTTCAACCGGAATATCCACGAAAGAATTGCCACATAAAACGACTTAACACAAGTCAGGCACTAAAAAGGTTCATACAAGGTTCATACAAGCAGGGTCAGAAGTGTTCATCGAGGCTTAAGTTATGCCTAAACAACACCGTTGTTTAAAACATTCGTTTAAAAGCTATTTTAAGATTTCGTCGATATTCCTGGTCACATAAACCGTAGATAATTGGATTGCATAAACTACTACCAAGAGGAAGAAACGAAGATATCACAGAACGAACACCCCGATTACGACATAAACCAGTCAGCTGAGAGTAGTCGTTTACAAAGGTTCTCACTACAACAAGTGGCCCCCAACAGATAATAAATACCAGTACGACAGTTACTAAAGTTCTAGCGTTTTTAAGATCTTTCAGAAACGCGCGCCGTTCTCCACCACTTACAGTGTTCTGTTGCTTTGACCGTTTTCTTCGTCTGCGATATGCTACAATGAAAATCACGATATACGACGAAGCCATAATCACACAGGGGAGAATGAAGTCAATTGTAAAAAAAAACCAAGTTGAAGATAGGTTTGGGATTGATGCATTCACATGTTGGTGCGGAAATTATTTTAGAAAATATTTGGAACTTATGGTACGAGAAAGTTCTAGCCTTTTTTATATCATGATTAACAAAACCAAAGTGCGGAAATAGTGCTTTACATAGTTCTATGTTAACTCTGTGATATTTTGGCCGAAGATCAGTGGAATGTGGCCTTTGTCCTTCCTAGTTTCAGTGCCTTCCCAATGTCTTCCATAATGTAAACACGGGCAGCTTTCGTATAGTTAATAACTTTGAAAGTTAACTTAGCAAATAAGTTAACAAAAGTTAACACAAGTTAACACAAAACGAGTTAACTGAAGTCAGGCATTAAAAACGATTTGTTGTGCACCTTTTGATGCCGGAGCGTCGAGAATTATCGTTTTGTCTAGTCAAGAGTTTCGTCAACATTGTATACGTGGTGCTCGTTGCACAAAAACGTTACTTTAATCTTGAATATTGCTTAATTTTACCAGAAGACAATCTCTATAAAAGAATTAAGCTTTAGTTCTAAGTCTTTCGGTGATTACAAGGAGATTAAGAGGTTCATACAACCACAATCAAAAGTGTTTACTGAGTCTTAATTTATGGCTAAACAACACCGTGATTACAATTAAATTACAATAAATATAAAAGAAGGAAGAAAAACCCAATATTTTGTCACTTCTTAAAGATCTGTTTAAAAGCTGTTTTAAGATCTCGTCGATATTCCTGGTCACATAAACCGTAGATTATCGGATTGCATAAACTATTACCAAGAGGAAGAAACGCAGTCGTCACAAAACAAAGAACCCGATTGCGACAGAAACCAGTCATCTGGGAGTAATATTTCACAAAGGCTAACACTGCAGTAGTTGGACCCCAACAGATTATAAATATAAGCACGACAGTCCCTAAAGTTCTAGCGTTTTTAAGATCTTTCAGAAACGCATGCCGTTCTCCACCACCGACAGTCTCCTCTTGTGTTGACCATTTTCTTCGTCTGCGATATGCCACGATGACAATCACGATATACGACGAGGCCATAATCAAACAGGGGAGAATGAAGTTAATTGTAAAAAAAAGCAAGTAGAACATAGGTTTGGGATTGATGCAGCCACCTGTTGGTGACAAAAACATTTTGGTTTGATTGTTGTATGAAACAATTGCAATAGTGGCAGTGATGCCAGAATACAGCCAGATGACACCAACGATGTTAGTGCACTTACGGGTCGTCACCTTTGCCTTGTAGTGAAATGGATATGATATTTTGAAGCAACGGTCAACACTGATGACTGTTAGCGAAATGATAGAGGCTGTTTCGCATAAATAAGTAGACCAAACTGCAAAATAGCAAGCGGTTACCGGCATACGACCAAGTAACCAGTAAACATGAAATGGGCAAGCGATTAATCCAGCCAATAGGTCGGTAATAGCCAAAGACACGATGTAAACTCTACCTTGCCTTCGCAGGGCTTTGTTTCGTCGAGCCGCAATTAAGACGAGTGAATTTGCCACAATAATCCCAATTCCCAAGATCAAGAGCACTACCCATTTGGAATCGACGGAAGAACGAACGTTGTCGTG
Source organism: Heliopora coerulea (assembly GCA_030142905.1). Taxonomy (NCBI): domain Eukaryota; kingdom Metazoa; phylum Cnidaria; class Anthozoa; order Scleralcyonacea; family Helioporidae; genus Heliopora; species Heliopora coerulea. Next base: position 1,692,310 of record JASJOG010000059.1, on the reverse strand, counting down.
ATCGCTGGAATTATTGGCCATGGACACTGTCCGTTATTGTAGACTGCACGTCTTGTATCCAAAGAACAGCAACACGTTCCACAACGTCAATATCAAACAAAAATCTTTAGCGCGACTAACCGATTGTCGTCACAAAAAGTAACGAAAAACGAGGATTTTCAAGCGTTGAAGTAGGGAAACGTGATACCTCAGAATAAGACAGGACGTGGATGTCTCAACCAGAGAGATTTTGTTCCCGTTTTACCAACCGCATGCGCGGCTTCGACAAAGTTCTCAGGATGAAATGAAAGATCGTTTTTATTGTGGCTAAAAGCAGTCACGTAGCCAGGATGCTCAAGAATTTCAAAGTGGGGAGGGGAAGGCCGGGGAGATTTTAGACAAATGTACCGACAAGATGTTAGCAATGTAATGACAACTATTAAGGAATAATTAAAAGTTAACCAAAGCGAGGTGTAAGAAACTTGAAATTTCATAAAAGAATAAATAATTTCTACTATGCTAGCTCTGGCTGGTATAATGCTATTAAATTTCGAAAATGATTCGCAAAACTTCGCACATCACGTGAGCTGCGATTTATACCAACATATCTTCTTTTTCGACCATCACCGCTACCACAACCACTTTGTCCAGAGGGTTGACGGGATCTATCATTTTTGTCCGTTAAAAAAACAAAACAGAACAAAACAGAAATCCTTACGAACATTTTGTATTGAACGTCTTTCCCGTACTTAACTTTCGCCGGAGCTAATTTAACAATTTTTTCATTTGATAATTCAAACGCAAACGGAATCCGCGACACACAAGCTTAATGTACCGACAAATTTATTGGATGTACCGACAGACCTCGTCAGCACTAAAAGTGGGGGAGGAGCAACTGCCCCCCCTGCCCTCCCCCTTCGCTATGCTACTGGTTAGAAGGCATATAAACGTAATTTTCCGACATTATTTAGATCATTTTCATAGCGACGCTGCTTTCATTTGTTGACTCGCTCACTCGCATGGTTAAGAAGAGCCAATATTAGCATGACAGAGTGTTAGGTTTTAAAATCCTTTTAGTTTTGTTATCAGCTGCCTACGTAAATTGATAGAGTAACAGATGTTAATAGCGGACGTTCTCGGTAACAGTTACGTAGAGTCAGTTCCCACATTAAATTAGTTAAGTAGAATTAGTTCCCACGTGTAAGGCTAAAATCATCAAAAACTAGTATGACACACGACAATTCTAACCACTTCCAGAACTATCTAAGTTCCTACTCTCGATTAATGTTATAATGCAAATGATTATTCATTTATAAGTTCTGTTGTTGAGTGAGGCCTTAGTCAAGCCTTGCACGTCTGAAACTGCAGCCGTACTTGGTTAAACTGTTTAACATTATCACCAAACACTAATATGAAAATAAATTTCTGCTTATCCACCAATTTTTTACTTGTAAACATGGTTCGAGAAGCTGATTCCAGCATCAGTGCGCAGTGAGTGAATAACGAATTATAGAAAGACTACATGGACTTAAAATATGCTAATTAGTATTTAACTAATTACATACTAACAGACTATATATTAATGAGTGGTTTAGAATAAGACAAAAGAGAAGGGCAAAAGCTGTGAGAAGGACTACATACTAGTAAAAAGCTACAGCGAATTCTCCACGGACACTTCTTCAAGAGGCACTAAACATTTGTTTCCGGCCATTTACGACTTTTACAAAAACCAAACGTTCTCAAAAAGGGTCAACGGATATCCGAATTTATTCGAATAAGCACCGCATATGAGACCTAAATTATTAATAACCGCCGCCTTTGAATAAGTGCCGCACTCAAGGACAATGCAGCGCTTATTCCCAATGATGTTGAAGAATGTAGTTCCCCGATGCAGGTGCTTGACTTCGATGAGATTTAAATCCGATCGTGGAGAGGAGAGCGACTTTGATAGTGACGATACTTTAGCGTGCGTTTCGCTTTCTCTCTTGTTCTGGCTCTTTTCATAATTTTCATTTCTTTAATTTAATCTCGTTTAAAAATGGAGACCCTTCAAAACCCGCAAGCATTTCATTTTCAAGTGGTTGTTATGTTATACCTTAACTATAAATCTTCATCTGAGAAATATGTACATTAGTACAAAGAAAGTTACACATGGTACGCTATATACGATATCTAGTCTTACTAATTAACTATTTACAATCACACTGCTACGAAATTTACATTAGTAATTAATTTAAACGACATTTAAACAACATTGTTTTCCGAAGAAAAGACGTGAATTAATGAAAGGAAAGACCTTTGGTTAACTTTGGCATTTATTGCTGATTTATTTCGAAGTTTCCCAGCTAAATAACTAACAGTTTTCTCAAGAAAATTAGCATTTGGTTTTTGAAGTGCAAAATTTCGTATATCGTTATTTAGTATTTGGTTTTTGAAGTGGATAAGAGTTCGTAGTTTCCATTTTTACTTAGTTCAAACATGCTGGTTATACCTTCAGGGTATATATTATTTCTAACTTTGTACATAAATGTACTTTTTTGGTATATCCTTCTTCCTTTTAATGGCTGCCAGTTTAAGTCATGTTGCCCTAAGACGGATACCTCTTTAAGACGGAGAGTAAGAACGGTCCCAAAGGTGTCTGGCTTAGAAGGATTTTCGCTGTTTTTGTCATTTTACAGTAAAAACATCTCGCCAGTTTCGGCGTCAGAAAAAAAAAAAATGTCGCCAGTTCACCAAATAAAAGTAAAATTGCAGCAAAAAGATATCACGAATGGCATGTAGTACAGAAGTTTGTTAGGCTTAAATACGGAAATTTTTCCAATAACAGTACGTTTTACCGTAAGGAAGTTCCACAGTATACTTGCTGTAAAGTATTACAGTAGATTATCAGGCTAAAAAGGCAGAAGTGTTTAATAGTTTGGGCAAAATATGGTGTTTAAGTGAACGACTTGAGTGTGAATTTCTTGATTATTTTTGTAATGTGTAAGGCTTCTTTAATTTTCAGTGCAAACGCAGACTTAGCAGAACGTAAATATCAAAAGCAAGTCGGAGAGTCTAGACTTCGTAAGCTAAGTGGTTTATGGAAAAGTCAAAAGATATGCGAGTTTCGGACACTTGAAACTTGTTGGTGACTTCTTCTGGCTAGGTGACGAGAAGTGTCGTCAATATGACGAGAATTTCAACTCGAGTATGGTTGTGTTAATTGTTAGACATGTAATCAGAACATAGTCCAGCTGCCAGTCGTGTGGGGGACACTTATATCAGTTCTTCAACGAACGTATCACGCTGAATCGGACACGAAAGTGGTGTTTACATGGAAGCGAGACAGCAAGACAAGATCTCACCTTCCTGTGAAATCTCTTGTGAAATTTGTTCTCGTTTGATGATGATGATGATGATGATGACGACGACTTTATTTCACGAGGGTAACAATAACCAAGGCTAATAAACTCGCGGCCCTCAATAAACCTCTTATTTACAAATCAATATGGAAAAACTCTAATTACATATACAATATTAAAATGGAGTCGGAAAATTAAACATTAAAATGATGTAAACATTGCTCATTCATAAAATTCTTACTACACATATTAATCTTAAAACAGATTAATGACTCTACCTTCCTAATACTAATCGGTATTTTGTTCTAAAGTCTTGCACTTAATACTGAAAAAGTGCGACCACCCCGGTTTCTCTCTTATGCTTAGGACAGATGGCATTTAAGTTTACGTAGCGATTATTCCCAGAGTTGACTTTATTGTCGATTGCTAAATGTTCAATTAGGTAGCCTGGCAGAATTCTATTGATACGTTTATATAAAATATAACATTTATCTATATTACATTGTTGATAAAAAGCAATCCATAATAATTTATTAAAAAGCACAACTGAAGACGCCTGGCGATCTGCATATAAAATTACTGTTGCTGCACGCTTTTGCAACTTTCACGACTCTATATAACAACTCTTTATCACATGTCGACCAAATAACACTAGATAACTCATTATGGCTGGGATTATTGCATTATAACATTGTCAACGTTGACAATGTGGTAAAAAGGCCCTCGCTGCTACCCTTGAAGCAAACTCTTTACAGACTTTCACGACAAGCTCATTCAACGATAGTTTATTATCGATTTCTAAACCCCATGAAGGTTGCAGTTGCTACATTGCTAAGGGTCTTATCTTCATCTATTTTGACAGTAGGTTCGTCATAAATCTTGTATGTTTATTAGCATTAGCCCAAAGCTGTACTTCACTTACAGATCTGTTCGGTGAAAGTTCCAGTTGAGATACATTCTTGATGTTTACCGGTGCTGTAATACCAGTATCATTAGCGTATAGATCAATTTGTGAACTAACATGCAGCGGCGGATCATTGATGAACAACATAAAAAACAGAGGACCTAAAATTGAGCCCTGGAGAACTCTTTATTTGACTGATGTCTCACATGACTCCTTACCGCCTAAGTGAAGGACCTGCTTTGTACTGCAGAGGTAGGAGTGACACCATTTGAATTCCTGATTATCTACACCATACTCATTTAATTTCTTTAACATTAATGTCAAATTTATAATATTTAATATTAAACGGTAAAATTTCGACCTTATTTCAAGTACTAAAATTTCGGTTACATCGAAGAGTAGTCTAAAGGAAGTGGATCTGAATTGCTGGTGGCTTCACGACCCCGTTTTAATGAATACTTTAACTTCTTCCCGACGTCGTAAGACTTGAACTACTTTACTCTGGCTTACGTCAGACGATTTTACTCGACAAAGGGAAAGCTCCCGCCTCGAAACATTTAACTATAATAAACGGAGTCTCCAGTTTTCCTTTTACTGTGTTTGAAATCGAAATTATCCGGACGCAAGATCACTTTGAATGTAAATGTAGCGTTGGGCAACGGGAGTTTTGTGTTTAGATTGCAGTCGCCATGTATCATAGACGTGATGATGTAGGTGACTTGTGATTATGTTCAAATAGCGTGTACGGTGTTAGCTAAGTGAGTTGCTGTTGGGTTGTCGTACAGTAAACAACATCTTCGTTGATCTGTTGTGCCTGAATTTCCACCTCGGCTCGGATGGCAACTTATATACTAACGTACCAACATTATGGTCCAAGTATCATTACTTGGACCATAATTTTCGGAAGACGTCAATACACAAATCAATATTTGAAAATACGAAAATAAAATTTCAAAATTCAAATAAATAATTCGACAACACAAATCAATATTCCAAGACACAAATTAATATCGGAAAATACAAAAAAATATTTCAACATTCAAATAAATAATCAAAAACACAAGTTAATGTTCCCAGACACAAAGCAATATCTGAAAATACAAAAAGTATTCCAAGATTCAAATAAATAATCGAAAACACAAGTTAATATTCCAACACATAAATCAATATGCCGAGACAAAAAGCAGAATTTCAAAACTCAAATAAATATTCCCAAACGAAAATCAATGCTACATCCCAATACTCAATATCCCAAACAACTAATCAATTGCTCCAATCTCGCATATGTCGCGAGAATCGACAGACATCTAAACATAACCGTCTTCCAAACTGATAACAAGACTTCGTAAAGTGCTAAACGAAAAACGTGATATTACAACGTATTCGGAGTTAGAATTTATTTTTAATGATTTTACGAAAAGAAAATACGATAGCCAACATCAAGTACTGTGTTTACATTATTCGTAGCTGTCTTGTAGGTATCTTGTTTTTACCTTTTGAATTTGGAGTAAAGAAAGTTTTAATTTGGAACCCGTAAGTGTCAAGCACAAATCAAAATTCCAAAAGCTAAATAAATATTCTGATGTTTGAAAGTATAAGCCGATATTTCTTTACTCGGATCATAATTTTCGGAAGACGTTGATACGAAAATCAATATTAAAAAATACAAAAAAATATCTCAAGATTCAAATAAATAATCCAAAACACAAGTTAATATTCCTAGACAATGTTGCAGAATCCTCGATGATTCTGATCTGGTTCCCGATTTACATAGAGTGCAATCGACGGGACTGTATCTATACATTTAACCATATAATTTTCGACTTGTTCCTACTACTAATGTTCACTCCGTCAGAAAAGCCCAGAGCTTTTTGTCACACTCCTTTCAGAACGAATTTTCACACTAATCTAATTGCAAGGACAAGAACTATTGAACACAACACGTTATTCATAAACAACAAGCATTGTCAGTGTAACCCGAGTCCAATTTCAGATTGTCACTACGCCTAGTTCTACAAACACTATTAACAACAACTTTATATAAACTTATCCAACAGACACAAACCAATATCTGAAAATACAAAAAGTATTCCAAGATTCAAATAAATAATCGAAAACACAAGTTAATATTCCAACACATAAATCAATATGCCGAGACAAAAAGCAGAATTTTAAAACTCAAATAAATATTCCCAAACGAAAATCAATGCTACATCCCAATACTCAATATCCCAAACAACTAATCAATTGCTCCAATCTCGCACATGTCGCGAGAATCGACAGACATCTAAACATAACCGTCTTCCAAACTGATAACAAGACTTCGTAAAGTGCTCAATTCGAAAATCAATGCTACATCACAATATTTAATATCCCAAACAACTAATCAATTACTCCAAGATGGTGTTCACAAGGAAGCGAGCCGGCCCTCCTAGTAGGGCTGTGAATGTTAAATGTAAAAGCGAAGTGAAATTCAGCACTCTTACTAAGACCAGCCCTACTAAAGGGGCTGATTACATGGGAAAATTTCAGCCCGGCAGACAGGGTTAAAAAAAGTCGCGATTACATGAAATTACATGGAATATTTACATGATATTTACTATATTACATGAAATATTTGAGCTTCGTGCGATTACCTGGGATTTTTCAGCCCGGGCTGAAACTTTCTCCATGTAATCGGGAGCTCCGTTTTTCAAGTATTTTATCGCAAGACCTGGCTAAAATCTCAGTCCGGTTAACCAGGCTGGAATTTTCGCCCGGCCTGAAATTATTCATGTAGTCAGCTCCTAAGAAGGCTGGCTCTCAACCATATAAACATCCCTCACAGACCACAATCACACCAGCTGTCGCTGAGGATTTTCACTCCGAAGTTTAAGCACTTTCCTGAGATATTGAAGACCTTAAACCTATTCCTGTCCGAGAGATCTCCTTTTGAAGAGGAAAATTGTCTGGCGTTAGCCAAAGGAAACTTAAAAACTCGGGTACGGACCGTAAAGGGCAAAGATCTACGACGTCAGCTTCAACGAAGACATCCTTTCAACAAAACAATTCTTTATGAAAAACAAAGAAAATGAATAACTTCTATTCTCGTCGTTTTGCATACGATGTCACGATGATTATTTTCTCTACATAAGGCCGAAGTCAGCTCACAGAGTAAAAAAGTTTTCACTTAACACCGAATACAGCCTGAGACTACAGTTATTTTAGGAGAACTGGAACGTTTTAGGAGTTATGAACAAGCCAGGTGGTTAATTAACCAGGGTTGTTTTAAATGACGAAATTTTGATGGCGAAGTCGTTCAAGTAGATATCAGAGATTTCATGGTCCCCAATCTTACACCCATCACTGCCCGAACTAATTTAATTTGACAACCTTTACGAAATGAGCGGGCAAAAAGTTAGTGAATATTGTACAGCCAAATCAACTGAGAATATGGAGATGAGCTAGACAATTTCACTTCCATTCTTGCCACGCAGACACAAGAAATGTTTAACGTGTCCACAAGGGCTATACAACTTTATATTTTGTACGATTATTGCATAAGAATCTTTTTCAACCGGAATATCCACGATAGAATTCGCAACATAAAACGACTTAACACAAGTCAGGCACTAAAAAGACTTCACTGTGCACTTTTCGCGGGCGGAACGTCGAGAATTATCGTTTTGCCTTGTCAAGCGTTTCGTCAAGATTGTATACGTGGGGCTCGTTGCATTAAAGTGTGACTTTAATCGTGACTATTGTTTAACTTTAGCAAACGACAATCAATCTATAAGAATTACGCTTTAGTTCGTTAAGTCTTCGGATGATTACAAGATGATTGAGAGGTGCATATAACCAGGGTCAGAAGTGTTCATCCAGGATTAAGTTATGCCTGAACAACACTGTTGTTTAAAACATTTGTTTAAAAGCTATTTTAAGATTTCGTCGATATTCCTGGTCACATAAACCGTAGATTATCGGATTGAATAAACTATTACCAAGAGGAAGAAACGAAGTAATCACTGAACAAAGAACCCGATTGCGACATAAACCAGTCAGCTGAGAGTAGTATTTTACAAAGACTTCCACTACAACAAGTGGCCCCCAACACATAATAAATACCAGTATCACAGTTGCTAAAGTTCTAGCGTTTTTAAGATCTTTCAGAAACGCGCGCCGTTCTCCACCACTTACAGTGTTCTGTTGCTTTGACCACTTTCTTCGTCTGCGATATGCTACGATGAAAATCACGATATACGACGAAGCCATAATCACACAGGGGAGAACGAAGTCAATTGTAAAAAAAAACATGTAGAAGATAGGTTTGGGATTGGAGCATTCACCTGTTGGTGTGGAAATTATTTTGGTTTCATTGTTGTATGGGACAGTTCCAAGCGTGGTAGTGATGACAGAATAGACCCAGATAACACCAACGATGTTAGTGCACCTACGGGTCGTCACCTTCGTCTGATAATGAAATGGATATGATATTTTGATACAACGGTCAACACTGATGACTGTTAGCGAAATGATAGACGCTGTTCCGCATAAAAAATTAGACCAATTCGAGAAATAGCAAGCAGTTAACGGCATACGATCAAGTAACCAATAAATATGAAACGGGCAAGATATTAATCCAGTCAGAAGATCGGTAATTGCCAAAGACACGATGTAAACTCTACCTTGTTTTCGCAGAGCTTTGTTTCGTCGAGACGCAATCAAGACGAGTGAATTTGCCACAATAATCCCAATTCCCAACATCGTGAGCACTATCCACCTCCAATCGACGGAAGGACGAACGTTGCCGTGGTCGGTAGAATTATTCGCCATGGACAGTGTCCTTTCTTGTAGACTGCACGTATTGTATCCAAAGAACGGCAACGCGTTCCACAACGTCAATTTTAGACAGAAAACTTTAGCGTCACTGATCGATTTTCTTATGACAGATGAGTAACGAAAAACGAGGATTTTCAGGTGTTGAAATAGGAAACTGTGATGCTTCAGAATAAGATAGTACGTGGAAGTCTCAACCAGAGAGATTTAATTCCCGTTTTACCAAGGGCATGGGCGGCTTCGACAAAGTTCTCAGGATGAAATGAAAGATCGTTTTTATTGTGGCTGGAAGCAGTCACGTAGCCAGGATGCTCAAGAATTTCAAAGTGGGGAGGGGAAGGCCGGGGAGATTTTAGACAAATGTACCGACAAGATGTTAGCAATGTACCGACAACTATTAAGGAATAATTAAAAGTTAACCAAAGCGAGGTGTAAGAAACTTGAAATTTCATAAAAGAATAAATAATTTCTACTATGCTAGCTCTGGCTGGTATAATGCTATTAAATTTCGAAAATGATTCGCAAAACTTCGCACATCACGTGAGCTGCGATTTATACCAACATATCTTCTTTTTCGACCATCACCGCTACCACAATCACCTTGTCCAGAGGGTTGACGGGATCTATCATTTTTGTCCGTTAAAAAAACAAAACAGAACAAAACAGAATTCCTTACGAACATTTTGTATTGAACGTCTTTCCCGTACTTAACTTTCGCCGGAGCTAATTTAACAATTTTTTCATCTGAAAATTCATACGCAAACTGAATCCGGGACAGACAGGCTTAATGTACCGACAAATTTACTGGATGCACCGACAGACCTTGTCAGCACGAAAAGTGGGGGAGGAGCAACTGCCTCCCCTGCCCTCCCCCTTCGCTAAGCTACTGATTAGAAGGCATATAAACGTAATTTTCCGACATGATTTAGATCATTTTCATAGCGAAGCTGGTTTCATTTGTTGACTTGCTCACTCGCATGGTTAAGAAGAGCCAATATTAGCATGACCGTGCGTTTGGTTTTAAAATCCTTCTAGTTTTGTTATCAGCTGCCTACGTAAATTGATAGAGTAACAGATGTTAATAGCGGACGTTCTCGGTAACAGTTACGTAGAGTCAGTTCCTACATTAAATTAGTTAAGTAGAATTAGTTCCCACGTGTAAGGCTAAAATCAATGAAAACTAGTATGACACACGACAATTCTAACCACTTCCAGAACTATCTAAGTTCCTACTCTCGATTAATGTTATAATGCAAATGATTATTCATTTATAAGTTCTGTTGTTGTGTGAGGCCTTAGTCAAGCATTGCACGTCTGAAACTGTTACCGTACTTGGTTAAACTGTTTAACATTTTTGCCAAACACCAATATGAAAATAAATTTCTGCTTATCGACCAATTTTTTACTTGTAAACATGTTTCGGGAAGCTGATTCCAGCATCAGTGCGCAGTGAGTGAATGACGAATTATAGAGAGTGTACATGGACTTAAGATATGATAATTAGCATTTAACTAATTACATAGTAACAGACTATATATTAATGAGTGGTTGAGGATAAGACAAAAGAGAAAGGAAAAGCTGTGAGAAGGACTACATACTAGTAAAAAGCTACAGCGAACTCTCTTTTCACGGACACTTCTCTAAGATGCACAAAACGTTTGTTTACGGCCATTTGCGACTTTTACAAAAACCAAACGGTCTCTAGAAGAGCATACGGACACCTGTATTTACTCGAATAAGCGCCGCATACGAGACCTAAATTGTTTATAAGCGCAGCTTTTAAGTGCCGCACTTAAGGACAATGCAGCGCTTATTCCCAATGATGTTGAAGAAGCTACTATCCCGATACAGGTGCTTCACTTCGATGAGATTTAAACCCGATGGTGGAGAAGAGAGCGACTTTAATTGTGACGATACTTTAGCGTGCGTTTCGCCTTTTCTCTTGTTCTGGCTCTTTTCGTAATTTTCATTATCTTTAATTTAATCTCGTTTAAGAACGGTGACCCTTCAAAGCTTGCAGGCGTTTCATTTTCAAGTGGTCGTTATGTTATACCTTAACTATATACCTGCATCTAAGAAGCATGCACATTAGTAAAAAGAAAGTTACTCATGGTACGCGACTCCAAAATCTTACAGTAGAGTTTTGTGCAAAAACGACAGAAGTTTTAATAATTTCGGTGAAATATAGTGTTTAAGCCAAGGAATTGAGTGTTAATTTTTGTATTATTTTTGTAACGTGTAAGGCTTCTTTAAATTTCGGTGCAAACGCAGACTTAGCAGAACGTAAAATATCAAAGCAAGTCCCAGAGTGTAGACTTTGTAAGCTCTCAGTGGTTTCTGGATAAGTCGAAAGATATGCAAGTTTCGGACAGTTGAAACTTGTTCCTCAATTCTTGTGGCTAGGTGACGAGTAGTTTCGTCAAAATCACGAGAATTTCAACCCAATTTTGGCTGTGTAAAGTTTTAGGCATATAATCACAACATAGTCCAGCTGCCATTCATGTGGAGGTCAGTTTCCTCGGTTCTTCAACGAAGGTATCACGCTGAGTCGGATACGAAAGTGGTGTATACATGGAAGCGAGACAGCCCTCGTAATTCGGCTGGCCATTTTTGTCGACATCTCGCCTTCTTGTGAAATCCCTTGTAAAATTTGTACTCGGTTACATAAGAGGGCAGCCCTCCTAAGCGAGACCTTCGGTATTCACTATCCGAGATTCAGTCCTGCTAGAAGGGTCTGAAATTTCCCAAGTAAAAGCGAGGTGAAATTCAGCCCTACCACGAAGGTTGGTTCGCCTACATATAAACATCCCCTAAATGGATTGATCGAAGAACACGGAAAAAAAATCGGACTTTGAAGAATTAAAGGGTAAAATGCAACAATTTTTCATGTACTGAAGATAGATTAAATAAGTACTTCGGAACGTTTGACACTTCCACTCTCTTTATCGCAAAGATATTTGAATCATAAATTTGTGATAAGGAGGATCGAGTGAGGCCAGCTACTGTCAGTAATGAAACTTTATGGTCTAAGCTTTATTGTCCAAGTTTTTTCATGATCATAAATTTACATTCTTGACGTAATATATGGTACAGTCAAACCTGTATTAAGCGGCCCTGCATTAAGCGGACACCTTGTATTAAGCGGACACTTTGTAAAGTCCCGAATTGAATCTCATATAATTCCTATTAATGAAACCTCTATCAAGCGGACACCTCTATTAAGCGGACGCGGACACATAAATTAGCAAATAAAGACACAAAAAACCTGTGTTAAACGGACAAAATTTTCCTAATTTTTCATAATCTGTACAGACATAACGTTAGTCACTATGTTAATGACGATATTTGTCAATCGGTTCAAAGTCTATTTGTTAATTCGACTACATATTATTACATGTGCGTTAAGATAAGATTTTTACATCAAACAAAATTTTCTTCAGTTTACTTCTCAATGTCAAAGTTTTCCTTGGACAGTTTATTGGTCAACCATTCGCATGAAAACCGATCTCCTCGGAACTCGTATAAACAAGGAATTTCCAAGCCTTATCCAGCACCTCTATTTATCCGTTTCCCTTTGATTATAACTTTGCAGTATTCGTTTGTCGTTTGAGAAACTTTGTGACCCACACTGCCATTAGTTTTGGAATGTGCCCAACAACCTCCATGTTAGCTGACACATTGTTAAGATGAGCGCATCCAGTTTTCATCTCACAAGACACAACTGTTGTTTTAACAACCGCAACTGCATTTTCATCAGTTGTATTCTTAGGTTCACGTTTCAATTAATATTCCTCGTCGATTTTCGGATTCCAGATTACCATGTATGCATGATACCCTCGTACGAACGATTTTACGACCACAATTTCAGAAGACATTATCTCGTTTGTAACATTCAGTGTTATTCGGCTAGTTATGGCGGCTGTCATTGCCTATAAGGCTCGTGTATCGTATTACACATCTTGCGTCTTATTCCAACACCTTCATAAAACCTGTAGTCAACTTGATGCTCAAGTAATGACCTGATTTGCCCTGACTACGGTGTATGGCTGGTGCAACTGCTTTTGAATCTGCTGGCGCGTGCTGGAATTGCAAACAAGAGACAAAGTATAGATGTCTGACGTGTGATGTTTCGACTTGCAATAAATCAGACAATTGTTCTGTCTACGCATCAGAAGAGACACCTGGATGGAAAGCAGGCGCTTCTGTGGCTTATTGTATCACTTGCTATAAAAAGGAAAAACATTCCTGTGATACTCTTAGAAAAGAATCCATTGTTGATCGTACTGCTGCTGGTGGTAAGACCCAGCCCGTACCACGGGGGGGAGGGGCCTGGTGACGAGAACCTCTGTTAAGCGGACACCTCTATTAAGCGGACACTAGCCTGTTCCCCGAGGGTGTCCGCTTAATACAGGTTTGACTGTAACTTGTTAGCAATTTCATATTAGAATCGAAACTTGTAGTTTCCAAAGAAGAAGCTGAAAATTCCTGTTTATTTCAAGGCATACAAGGGCTCTGGAAGCGGCGTGTCCAGTCGTCAGGAAATCGGCTATTCCTGCACTGTTTATGCTCAAACATTTACTGCAGGAAATGTAATAAATGCTTGAGCAGGTGCAAATGAAACTACAGTCAAACCTGTATTAAGCGGACACCCTCGGGGAACAGGCTAGTGTCCGCTTAATAGAGGTGTCCGCTTAACAGAGGTTCTCGTCACCAGGCCCCTCCCCCCCGTGGTACGGGCTGGGTCTTACCACCAGCAGCAGTACGATCAACAATGGATTCTTTTCTAAGAGTATCACAGGAATGTTTTTCCTTTTTATAGCAAGTGATACAATAAGCCACAGAAGCGCCTGCTTTCCATCCAGGTGTCTCTTCTGATGCGTAGACAGAACAATTGTCTGATTTATTGCAAGTCGAAACATCACACGTCAGACATCTATACTTTGTCTCTTGTTTGCAATTCCAGCACGCGCCAGCAGATTCAAAAGCAGTTGCACCAGCCATACACCGTAGTCAGGGCAAATCAGGTCATTACTTGAGCATCAAGTTGACTACAGGTTTTATGAAGGTGTTGGAATAAGACGCAAGATGTGTAATACGATACACGAGCCTTATAGGCAATGACAGCCGCCATAACTAGCCGAATAACACTGAATGTTACAAACGAGATAATGTCTTCTGAAATTGTGGTCGTAAAATCGTTCGTACGAGGGTATCATGCATACATGGTAATCTGGAATCCGAAAATCGACGAGGAATATTAATTGAAACGTGAACCTAAGAATACAACTGATGAAAATGCAGTTGCGGTTGTTAAAACAACAGTTGTGTCTTGTGAGATGAAAACTGGATGCGCTCATCTTAACAATGTGTCAGCTAACATGGAGGTTGTTGGGCACATTCCAAAACTAATGGCAGTGTGGGTCACAAAGTTTCTCAAACGACAAACGAATACTGCAAAGTTATAATCAAAGGGAAACGGATAAATAGAGGTGCTGGATAAGGCTTGGAAATTCCTTGTTTATACGAGTTCCGAGGAGATCGGTTTTCATGCGAATGGTTGACCAATAAACTGTCCAAGGAAAACTTTGACATTGAGAAGTAAACTGAAGAAAATTTTGTTTGATGTAAAAATCTTATCTTAACGCACATGTAATAATATGTAGTCGAATTAACAAATAGACTTTGAACCGATTGACAAATATCGTCATTAACATAGTGACTAACGTTATGTCTGTACAGATTATGAAAAATTAGGAAAATTTTGTCCGTTTAACACAGGTTTTTTGTGTCTTTATTTGCTAATTTATGTGTCCGCGTCCGCTTAATAGAGGTGTCCGCTTGATAGAGGTTTCATTAATAGGAATTATATGAGATTCAATTCGGGACTTTACAAAGTGTCCGCTTAATACAGGGTGTCCGCTTAATGCAGGGCCGCTTAATACAGGTTTGACTGTATGTTAAATAACGAAATGATAGTGGTGGTATTCAGGAAAACGCACGTGTAACAACGGGCACGAGAGTAAGAAAAGCTTCCCTGCAGTGCGGACCAATTTTGTTTTGGGGCGCTGCGAATTAAGAAATCCCGAATGTTTTTACTGCGTCCAAAAGAGGCTAATGGTTTCTCAATGAAAATGGCTGATGTCTTACGATGGTTCTGCATTTATTGACGACTAATAATGTCCCTAATCTTATAATTGAAAGGACGAAATGTTAAAGCTTAGGGTATTTTGTGACTCAAAATTTCTTCCAAACGTGGTTCAACAGCATCTGAACGGGAAACACTAAAAGCTTTTTGAACGGTAGTGTCTGATAGGTAGGTAGGATATGTCGCGTTTGACAAAAAAGGATCTTATTTCCAAGGATTCGGCCTCAAAATCCTGGTCTTCACTGCAAAGGACGCGAAGGCGTAGGAATTGAGAGTGGGGGATGGATTGTTTGGTATGATTGGGATGTGAGGAAGAGAATAAAAGATAACTATGTGAACTACACTAAGCAGTCGGCTTGTAAGACACCGACGTTGTCAGCGAATTACCATCAATAGAGACCAAACTTTCCAGGAACGACATAGAGGCTTCACTGATTTCCCATGTAAAACTGAGCGCTGGATGAAAGTCTTTCACTAAAGTGATGAATCGCTCTAAATTTACAGGTGAGTATGATGCTGTGCCAAAACAGTCATCAATAAACCTGCCGACGAAATCAGGTAGGGAACCAGTGCATTGTTCAAAGATCTGTTTTTCAACATCACCAGCAAATAAATCGGCAAAATTTCGACCCATTTTCGTGTTAATAGCAACACCATTCCTGGTTACATAACTTAACTCATGGTACGAGAAAGTTCTAGCCTTTTTCATATGTTGATTAAGAAAACCAAAGTGCGGAAATAGTGCTTTACATATTTCTTTGTTAACTCTGTGAAATTTTGGCCGAAGATCAGTGGAATGTGGCCTTTGTCCTTTCTAGTTTCAGTGCCTTCCCAATGCCTTCCATAATGTAAACACGGGCAGCTTTCGTACAGTTAATAACTTTGAAAGTTAATTTAGCAAATAAACACACCAGTGAACTACAGAACTAGGGAGTTTGCGAAAACGCAACGTGGACATCAAGGACGTCACGGACAGGGATACCGGTCCGCCGCCCTAACTCTTGAGCTATCGAGTCCACAGGGATTGGAGACGAGTTTTTATCCAATTTAAGTGCACGACATATTCTCACGACAACTTAATGTTTATCCATGAGAGGATGTGCAGTGTTTCAATTCTATTTCAGAATCATCCACAGAGATCTACATGAACAGAAACTTTTCATGATAATCTAACACTGCCGAAGTCGACTGAAAAATGTTGACTTGAGTGGGATTTGAATGATAATCTTATCCAACAGCGGACCGGTATCTCGAAGGTGCGAGTTCAAATCACGCTCGACAAGTTTCTGTTCATGTATATCTCTGAGGATGATTCCGAAAAAGAAATCTCAAACTCATTAATAATTCATGAGCAAAACACAAAGGAAATCAGTACCGAGACGTAGATTGGATGTGATCTTGACTACAACACTGTTTATGGGTATAAATATGTTAAAAAGGGGGAGCTCCAAATCCGCTAAAGGGAGTCCAAATCTACTAAAAGATTTGGACCGGGGGATCCAAATCTACTGAGGGGTCCATATCCGCTGTGACACCGGTCTGAAACTTTTTCATGTAATCGCGAGCTGCGTTTTTCAAGTATTTTATCGAAAGGCCTGGTTAAAATCTCAGTCCGGTTAACCGGTTGGAATTTCAGACCGGGGTTTAATTCTCTTTGTAGTCAGCTCCTAAGAGAGTTGGTTCGCCTCCATATAAACATCCCCCGCAGACCACAATCACACCAGCTCTCGCTGAGCATTTCCACACCGACGTTTAAGCGCTTTTGTGTGATATGGAAGACTTTAAACCTATTCCTGTCCGAGATGTCTCACCTTGAAAAGGAAAATTCTTTGGCGTTAGCCAAAAAATAATTGTCTGGCGTTAGCCAGTGTAATATTAAAAAGTCGGGTACGAAACGGAAAGGGCTAAAGTGTACGACGTCAACTTTAACAACGGTGTCTTTTATACAAAACAATTCTTTGCCCAAAAGAAAGAGAATGAATAATTTTTATTCTACAGAACATTCTCAACACCTTCGTCGCTTCCCATAAGATGTCACCCAGACCATTTTGTCGTCATAAGGCGGACGTCAGCTCACGGAGTGAAAAAAGCTTTTACTTAAGACTGAATACAGCATGACACTACAGTCATATCAGGAGAACTGGAGCGTTTTAGGAGTTTTAAACAAAGGCAGGTGGATATTTAACCGTGCTTGCTTTAAATGTCGAAAATTTGATGGCGAAGTAGTTCAAGTTGATATCGGATATCTTAAGGTCCTTAATTTAACACGCATCACTGCCTGAGCTGATTTAATTTGACAACCTTGAAAATTTCACTTCCATTCTTACCACGCAAACACAAGAAATGTTTAACGTGTTGTCAAAGCCTTTACAACCTTACATTTTTTCCGTTTACTGCATAAGAATCTTTTTGAACCGGAATATCCAGGCAAGAAGTCGCAACATAAAACGAGTTAACACAAGTCAGGCACTAAAAACGATTTGTTTTGCACCTTTCGATGTTGGAGCGTCGAGAATTATCGTTTTGTCTAGTCAAGCGTTTTGTCAAGATTGTATACGTGGTGCTCGTTGTACAAAAATGTGACTTTAATCTTGACTATCGCTTAATTTTACCAAAAGACAATCACTCTAAGAATTAAGCTTTAGTTCGCTAAGTTTTTCGGTGATTACAAATAGATTCAGAGGTTCATATAACCAGAGTCAGAAGTGTTTACTGAGTCTTAAATTATGCTTATACAACACAGCGAATTAAATTACAATGAACATAAAAGAAGAAAGAAAAACCTAATATTTTGTTATTTCTTAAAGATCTGTTTAAGAGCTATTTTAAGATCTCGTCGATATTCCTTATCACATAAACCGTAGATTATTGGATTGCATAAACTATTAACAAGAGGAAGAAACGAAGTCAACACAAAACAAACATCCCGATTGCGACATATACCACTCAGATGCGAGTAATATGTTAAAAAGGATACCAAAAAAAAAGGTGCTCCCCAACAGATCATAAATACCAGTATGACAGTTCCTAAAGTTCTAGCGTTTTTAAGATCTTTCAGAAACGCGCGCCGTTCTCCACCACTTACAGTGTTCTGTTGCTTTGACCATTTTCTTCGTCTGCGATATGCTACGATGAAAATCACGATATACGACGAAGCCATAATCACACAGGGGAGAATGAAGTCAATTGTAAAAAAAACCAAGTAGAAGATATGTTTGGGATTGATGCATTCACCTGTTGGTGTGGAAATCATTTTGGTTTGATTGTTGTATGGAACAGTTCCAAGCGTGGCAATGATGCCAGAATACAGCCAGATGACACCAACGATGTTAGTGCACCTACGGGTCGTCACCTTCGCCTTGTAGTGAAATGGATATGATATTTTGAAGCAACGATCAACACTGATGACTGTTAGCGAAATGATAGACGCTGTTCCGCATAAAGAATTAGCCCAATTCGCTAAATAGCAAACAGTTACCGGCATACGATCAACTAACCAATAAACGTAAAATGGGCAAGCGATTAATCCAGTCAATATGTCGGAAATTGCTAAAGACACGATGTAAACTCTGCCTTGCTTTCGAAGAGCTTTGTTTCGTTGAGACGCAATTAAGACGAGTGAATTTGCCAAAATAATCGCAATACCCAAGATCATGGGCACGACCCATTTGGAATCGACGGAAGAACGAACGTTGTCGTGATCGTTAGAATTTTTGGCCATGGACACTGTCCTTTCTTGTAGATTGCACGTCTTGTATCCAAAGAACAGCAACACGCTCCTCAACGTCAGTTTTAAACAGAAATCTTTAGCACAACTGGCCGATTCTCTTACGACAGATGAGTAACGAAAATCGAGGATTTTCAAGTGTTGAAGGAAGGAAAAGGGTGATGCCACAGAATAAGACAGGACGTGGATGTCTCTACCAGAGAAATTTAGTTTCCGTTTTACCAAGCGTATGCGCGGCTTCGCCCAAGTTCTCAGGATGAAACGAAAGATCGTTTTGATTTTGGTTAGAAGGCATAAAAACGAATTTTCTCCACAGGATTTAGCTCATTTCAATAGCGACAGTCAGTTCGTTTCATTTGTTGACTCGCTCACTCGCATGGTTAGACAGGACGAGGAAGTCTCAACCAGAGAAATTTAGTTCCCGTTTTACCAAGAGGATGCGAGGCTTCGCCCACGATCTAAGCATGGAATGAAAGATCGTTTTGATTGTGGTTAGAAAGCGTATAAGCGAATTTTTCCGACAGGATTTAGCTCATTTTTAAAACGACAGTCAGTTCCCTTTATTTGTTGACTCGTACACTCGCGTGGTTAAGAAGAGGCAATATTAGCGTGACCGTATGTTTGGTGTTAAAATCCTTTTAGTTTTGTTATCAGCTGCCTAAGTAAATTACTAGATAAAAGAAAATGCCTGAAATAAAAGAAACGTAGTATAACGCACGACGTTTCTAACAACTTACGGAATTATCTATGTTTCTGCTCTCTATTAAGTTTATAATGCAAATGATTATTAATTTATAAGTTGTATTGTTGTGTGAGAACTTTGTCAAGCCTTCCACGTCTGAAACTCAAACCATACCTGGTTCAACAGTTGAACATTTTCGCCAAACACCAAAGTAAAAATAAATTTTAAGTTATCGACCAATTTTTTCCTTGTAAACATGTTTCGGGAAGCTTATCCCAGCATCAGTGCACAGTGAGTGAATAACGAATTATAGAAGGTGTACATGGACTTAAGATATGCTAATTAGGATTTAACTAACTACATAGTGACAGACTATGTAGTAATGGGTGGTTGAGGGTGAGATACAGGAGAAAGGCAAAAGCTGTGAGGACTATAAACTGTTAAAAAGCTATAGTGAACTGTCTCTTCACGGACATGTCTCTATGACGCACGTAACCTTTATTTCCGGTCATTTACGAATTCTACAAAATCCAAACGTTCTCTATGATGGCCAATGATCACCCGTATTTACTCGAATAAGCGCCGTATACGAGACATAAGTTATTAATAAGCGCCGCCTTTGAATAATTGCCGCATTCAAAAAGAATGCAGCGCTTATTCGCAACGATGTTGAAGAAGCTACTTCCCTGATGCAGGTGCTTGACCTTGATGAGATTTAAATCCGATCATGGAGAAGAGAGCGACTTTAATAGTGACGATACTTTAGCGTGCATTTCGCTTTCTTTCTAGTTCTTGCTCTTTTCCTAATTTTCATTTTTTTAATTTAATCTAGTTTAAAAATGAAGACCCTTCAAAGCCCGCAGGGATTTGATTTTCAAGTGGTTGTTGTGTTATACCTTAACTATAAATCTTCATCAAAGAAATATGTACATTAGTAAAAAGAAAGTTACCCATGGTACGCTATATACAATATCTAGTCTTACTAATTAACTATTTACAATCAAACTGCTACGAAATTTACATTAGTAATAATTTTAAAGGACATTTAAGCAACATTGCTTTCCCGAAGAAAAGACGTGAATTGATGCAAGGAAAGACTTTTGGTTACCTTTGGCATTTATTCCTGATTTATTCCGAAGTTTCCCAGCTAAATAACTAATACTTTTCTCAAGAAAATTAGCATTTGGTTTTTGAAGTGCAAAATTTCGTATATCATTATTTAGCATTTGGTTTTTGAAGTGGATATGAGTTCGTAGTTTCCATTTTTACTTAGTTCAAACATGTTGGTTATACTTTCAGGGTGTATATTATTTCTAACTTTGTACACAGTAAATGTACTTTTTTGGCATATTCTTCTTCCTTTTAATGGCTGCCAGTTTAAGACATCTGGCCCTAAGACGGACACCTCTTTAAGACGGGGAGTAAGAACGGTCCAAAAGGTGTCTGGTTTAGAGGGATTCTCACTGTTTTTGCTATTTTAAAGTAAAAACATCTCGCCAGCTTCGGCGTCAGAAAAAAAAATGTCGTGAGTTCACCAAATAAAAGTAAATTTGCCACAAAAAGACATCACAAATGAAATGTAGTACAAAAGTTTGTTAGGTTAAAATACGGAAATTTTTCCAATAACAATATATTTTACTGTAAGGAAGTTCCACAATATACTTACTGTAAAATATTACAGTAGATTATCATGCTAAAAATACAGAAGTTTTTAATAGTTTGGGCAAAATATAGTGTTTAAGTGAACGACTTGAGTGTGAATTTCTGGATTATTTTTGTAATGTGCAAGGCTTCTTTAATTTTCCGTGGAAACGCAGACTTAGCAGAACGTAAATATCAAGCAAGTCGGAGAGTCTAGACTTTGTAAGCTAAGTGGTTTCTGGAGAAGTCAAAAGATATGCGAGTTTAGGACAGTTGAAACTTGTTGCTGACTTCTTGTGGCTGGGTGACGAAAAGTTTCGTCAACATCACGAGAATTTCAACCCGAGTGTGGCTGTGTTCATTTTTAGGCATATAATCACAACATAGTCCAGGTGCCATTCATATGGGGGACACTTCCTTCAGTTGTTTAACGAAGGTATCAAGCTGAATCGGATACGAAAGTGGTGTTTACATGGAAGCGAGACAGCAAGAAAAGATCTTATCTTCCTGTGAAATCTCTTGTGAAATTTCTTCTCGTTTGATGATGATGATGATGATGACGACGACGACTTCATTTCACGAGGGTAACAATAACCAAGGCTAATAAACTCGCGACCCTAAATAAACATCTTATTTACAAATCAATATGGAAAAACTCTAATTACATATACAATATTAAAATGGAGTCGAAAACTTAAACATTAAAATGATGTAAAAATTGTTCATTCATAAAATTCTTACTACACCTATTAATGACTCTGCCTTCCTAATACTAATCGGTATTTTGTTCTAAAGTCTTGCACTTAATAATGAAAAAGTGCGACCACCTCGGTTTCTCTCTTATACTTAGGACAGATGGCATTTAAGTTTACGTAGCGATTATTCCCAGAGTGGATTTTATTGTTGATTATTAAATGTTCATTTAGGTAGCTCTGCAGAATTCTATTGATACGTTTATATATAATAAAACATTTATCTATATTACGTTGTTGATAAAAAGCAATCCATAATAATTTATTAAAAAGCACAACTGAAGACGCCTGGCGATCTGCATATAAATTTACTCTTGCTCCACGCTTTTGCAATTTTCACGTCTCTATATAACAACTCCTTATTAAATACCGACGAAATAACATTAGATAACTCATTAAAGCTGGGATTATTGCATTATAATATTGTCAATGTTGACAATGTGGTGAAAAGGCCCTTATTTTTCCTAACACTGCTATCCGTGAAGGAAGCTTTTTACAGGCTATCACGACATGCTCAATTTAGCAATAGTTTATTATGGATTTCTAAACCCAAGGAAGGTTGCACTCGTTACTTTGCTAAGGGTCTTGTCTTCATCTATTTTAACAGTAGGTTTATCATAAATCTTGGATGCAAGCCTTTTCCCAGTAATCATCAGGACCTTTCTCTCTTATCTTCGTTTGAAAGAAGTTCATTAGCATTAGTCCAAAGCTATACTTCACTTACAGATCTATTCAGTGAAATTTCCAGTTGAGATACATTCTAAATATCTGCCAATGCGGTAACAATAGTATCATTAGCGTATAGATCAATTTGTGAACTAACACGCAGCGCCAGATCATTGATGAACAACATAAAAAACAGAGGACCTAAAATTGAGCCCTGGGGAACTCTTTATTTGACTGATGTCTCACATGACTCCTTACCGCCTAAGTGAAGGACCTGCTTTGTACTGCAGAGGTAGGAGTGACACCATTTGAATTCCTGATTATCTACACCATACACGTTTAACTTCTTTGACTTCAATATTAAATTTGTAACATTTATATTAAACGGTAATATTTCGACCTTATTTCAAGTCCTAAAATTTTGGTTTCATTGAAGAGTTTGAAGAGTAGTCTAAAGGAAGTGGATCTGAAGTACTGGTGGCTTCATAATCTTGTTTTAATGAATGCTTTAACTTCTTTCCGACGGCGTAAGACTTGAACTACTTTACTCTGGCTAACGTCAGACGATTTTGCTCGACAAAGAGAGAGGTCCCACCTTGAAAGATTTAACAGTAATAAACGGAGTCTCCAGTTTTCCTTTTACTATGTTCGAAATGAAAAAAGTCTGGACGCAAGATCACTTCGAATGTAAATGTAGCGTTGGGAAACGAGAGTTTTGTTTAGTTTGTTGTCGCCTTGTATTATAGACCTTATTATGTAGGTGACGTGTGATTATGTACAAATAGCGTGAACGGTATTAGTTAAGTGAGTTGCTGTTGGGTTGTCGTACAGTAAACAACATCTTCGTTGATCTGTTGTGCCTGAATTTCCACCTCGGCTATGACGGTACTTATATATCAATGTACTCGCGTTATTAAAGCGCCTCAACATCGCCAAGAACGTTACATCGTCGATAAACCTTGTTTCACAAAAAATCTAAGAAGGCACTCGAAATGTCACTTGGAGATTAATCATGAATACAGTTGCTGCACCTTTCGGCCGGCTTGGATGTAATAAGGCCAGCACATCTCGCACATGTCACGAGAATCGACAGACATCTACGCATAACCGTCTTCTAAACTGATGACAGGACTTCGCCCAGTACTAAACGAGAAACGTGATATTGCAACGTATTCGGTGTTAGGTTTATTTTCAATAATTTTACGAAAAGAAAATACGATAGCCAACATCAAGTACTGTGCTTACATTATTCGTAGCTGTCTTGTAGGTATCGTGTTTTTACCTTTTGAATTTGGAATAAAGAAAGTTTAAATTTGGAGCCCGTAAGTGTCAAGCACAAATCAAAATTCCAGAAGCTAAATAAATATTCCAATGTTTGAAAATATAAGCCAATATTTAATTTCTCGGGCCAGAATTTACGGAAGACGTTATTACAAAAGTCAATATTTGAAAATACGAAAAAAAACTATTCCAAATTCAAATAAATAATTCAAAACACAAATCAATATTCCAAGACACAAATCAATATCCCGAGACAAAAAGCAGAATTTCAAAACACAAATAAATATTTCCAAAGAAAAATCAATGCCATATCACACAATTCAATATCTCAAACAACTAATCAATAGCTCTAAAATCTATATTTATAAATACAAAAAAAAAATTTCAAGATTCAAATAAATAATCCAAAACACAAGTTAATGTTTCTAGACACAAACCAACATCTGAAAATACAAAAAAATATTCCAAGACTCAAATAAATAATCCAAAACACAAGTTAATATTTCAAGACACAATTCAATATCCCGAGACAAAAAGCAGAATTTCAAAACTCAAATATTCCCGAACAAAAATCAATGCTACATCACACAATTCAAAATCCCAAACAACAAATCAATAGCTCCAAGATTGTGTTTACAAGGAAGCGAGCAGGCCCTCTTAGTAGGTCTGTGAATGTGAAATGTAAAAGCGAGGTAAAATCCAGCACTCTTACTACGGCTAGCATTACTAAAGGGGCTGATTACATGGGAAAATTTCAGCCTGGCAGACAGGGTTGAAAAAAGTCTCGATTACATGAAATATTTCAGCTCGGGCAGAAACTGAAATCGGAAGTTAACCTGGACATGAATTCGTCGGAAGCCTTTGTTGTTTTGGCAATTAGCATCTTTCCACACCTGTCAATCATCATTTCAGCCCGGGCTTAAACTTTTTCGTGCGATTACATAGGATTTTTCAATCAATTTGGTTCGCTCTTTGAGTAAGGTTCCCTCTTTGAATAAGGTTCACTCTTAACCGTGCGGCTCGCCTGTCGAAGGTGTGCGGAACACTCTTAGCATGGTGAAGAACGCTGGTAATTTATACGATCGAGCTAACTGCGTATACCTACATAAGATTTAATTCGGTTGCAGCGTATATGCCAGGAGGGAAATCTAATTTAAAAATAACAAATCAACTCCTTCAAGTTCGGTGCGCTCTAAGAACGATGTCTAATCCAGGCCTTAAACGCAAATAAGTATTTCGTGCTCTTCATATGATAACTTTACGTCTTAATATGATGCGCCTTTAAGTATAGCTCACAAATTTGTTCTATTTGTTCGCTTGCAAAGCTAAAAATAAGTCAGTCCCTCGCACCATTTCCCAGACTACCCAAAAAGCCTAAAGCTGTCATATTCCGCAAAGAGTTTCCCTTTCTTGTGATTGAGTTGTTTTGCCATGTCTAATGCCACAGGCATGGGATGATATGATCGATTGCGACTTGTACGAAAAATGGCCGCACATGAAATGCGAGAATCTAGAGACATTCCCAAATGAAAAAGAATGGCAGTGTAGAGATTGTCGGCCTCCAAGCCCAAAGCGATTCAAACATTAAACGATTATACCAGTTGAAACTTTCTTAACACAACTAATTTTGTATCACATTTTCAGTGATGTTTATTTATCTTTGTATAATGCACGTATTTGCCATTTGGTAACTTTTTACTTTTTGTAGTAATTACTCAGTTTAATAATAGTGTCAAGACTTTTGAATCAGTTAGATAAAGCTATACCGTCGTGGCAATAGAATTTTATTCGATGCATGTACGTCAACGTACCAAATTTTCCAACTACGATAATGTGCAATACAATAAGCTCGACTATGTGAGGTTTACAAGTTACTTTGGATATGAAAATTAAAGAATGTACGTTATAAAATAAGGAGACTACAACATGCAATTTGATTGGCTAATGGTCGTGCATTATAACTCAACAATGCACTGTTTTGGTTTGATGATTTTCCCGCGTCGCCTGTACGTGTCCCCAAACATTGTGAATAAATTTCTGAATACAAAATTTGGTAACAAAAATACCATTTACTAAATGCACAATGTCCACAACAGAGCCTGCTAATAAGAGACAACAGGTCGACTACGGAGGAGGAAGGTTTGCTGCTGTTTCCAACTCTGAGCTGAACCTTTTGTTAGAAAATAGACACTCAGAAGCTACCAAAAACGCGACAAACTGGGCAGTTAAAACTTTCAAAGGTATGTAAAACTTTTTGAAACTTTTAAAAGCTTTCTGTACACTGTATACTGCAGCAACAAAGCGAATTTATCTAACTGTTTACGTGTAAAAATGGCCATTTCGACAGTAACTCAGGTCAAAGCAACAAAATAATATAAACATGACATTCTTAAATGTTTTGTCAAGTAAAAATAAGTGTATTTTAGTCGTACTATAAAAAAGTAAACACAATACTCAGTAGTTTTGTTTTGAATAGTACCTGACAAAACTGTTTCATAAATTTAGAATGGTGCCAGCAGAAAAACATTGTGACCAAGCTCGAGCAAATGACAACCGGGCAACTAGACGAGAACCTCCGAGCAACCTAAGCGGAAGCCACTATATATTGATAATGATTGTAGCAGTTTAATGTTTGAGAGCTTGAATATTGTACAGCCAAATCAAGTGACAAAACTGAGATGAAAAGCACAATTTCGCTTCCATTCTTGCCACGAAGACACAAGAAACGTTTAACGTGTCGACAAAGGCTTTACAACCTTACATGTTCTACGCTTACTGCATAAAAGTCTTTTTGAACCGAAATATCCAGCCAAGAATTCGCGACATAAAACGACTTAACACAAGTCAGGCACTAAGAACGACTTCGTTGTGTACCTTTCGCTGCCTGAGCGTCGAGAATTATCGTTTTGTCTAGTCAAGCGTTTCGTCAAGTTTGTATACGTGTAAATGTGATTTTAATCGTGACTATTGCTTAATTTTACCAAACGACAATCACTCTATAAGAATTAAGCTCTAGTTCGTTAAGTCTTAGTTCGTGAATTCTTCTGGTGATTACAAGAAGATGAAGAGCTTCATAAAACCAGGGTAAGTGAGGCTTAAGTTATGCCTGAACAACACCGTGAAATAAATTACCATGAATATAAAAAAAAGAAAGAGAAACCTAATATTTTTTCACTTCCTAAAGATCTGTTTAAAAGTTATTTTAAGATCTCGTCGATATTCCTGGTCACATAAACCGTAGATTATCGGATTGCATAAACTATTAACAAGAGGAAGAAACGAAGTCAACACAAAACAAACATCCCGATTGCGACATATACCACTCAGATGAGAGTAATATTGTACAAAGGATACCAAAACAAGAGGTGGCCCCCAACAGATCATAAATACCAGTACGACAGTTCCTAAAGTTCTAGCGTTTTTAAGATCTTTCAGAAACATGCGCCGTTCTCCACCACTGACAGTGTTCTGTATTTTTGACCAATTTCTTCGTCTGCGATATGCTACGATGAAAATCACGATATACGACGAAGCCATAATCACACAGGGGAGAATGAAGTTAATTGTAAAAAAAAGCAAGTAGAAGATAGGTTTGGGATTGATGCATTCACCTGTTGGTGTAGAAATAAATTTGGTTTCATTGTTGTATGGGACAGTTCCAAGCGTGGCAATGATGACAGAATACAGCCAGATGACACCAACGATGTTAGTGCACCTACGGGTCGTCACCTTCGTCTTGTAGTGAAATGGATATGATATTTTGAAGCAACGGTCAACACTGATGACTGTTAGCGAAATGATAGAGACTGTAACACATAAAAAATTAGCCCAATTCGCTAAATAGCAAACAGTTACCGGCATACGATCAACTAACCAATAAACATGGGTTGGGCAAGCGATTAATCCAGCCAATAAGTCGGAAATTGCCAAAGACACGATGTAAACTCTACCTTGCTTTCGAAGAGCTTTGCTTCGTCGAGACGCGATTAAGACGAGTGAATTTGCCAAAATAATCGCAATACCCAAGATCATGGGCACTACCCATTTGGAATCGACGGAAGAAAGAACGCTGTCGTGATCGCTGGAATTATTGGCCATGGACACTGTCCTTTCTTGTAGATTGCACGTCTTCTCTCCAAAGAACGGTAATGCGTTCCACAACGTCAGTTTTAAAGAGAAATCTTTACCACAACCTAACGATTCTCTAATGACAGATGAATAACGAAAAACGAGGATTTTCAAGCGTTGAAATAGAGAACCGTAACGCCACAGAATAAGAAAGTACGTGGAAGTCTCAACCAGAGAAATTTACTTGGCGTTTGACGAAGTGGATGCGCGGCTTCGACAAAGTTCTCAGGATGAAATGAAAGATCGTTTTTATTGTGGCTAAAAGCAGTCACTTAGCCAGGATGCTCAGGAATTTGAAAGTGGGGAGGGGGAAGACTGAAGAGATTTTAGACAAATGTACCGACAAGATGTTAGCAATGTAACGACAACTATTAAGGAATAATTAAAAGTTAACCAAAGCGAGGTATTAGAAACTTGAAATTTCATAAAAGAATAAATAATTTCTTCTATGCTAGCTCTGGGTGGTACAATGCTATTAAATTTCGAAAATGATTCGCAAAACTCCGCACATCACGTGAGCTACGATAAATACCAACATATCTTCTTTTTCGACCATCACCGCAACCACAACCACTTTGTCCGGAGGGTTGACTGGATCTGTCATTTTTGTCCGTTAAAAAAACAAAACAGAATTCCTTACGAACATTTTGCATTGAACGTTTTTCCCGTACTTAACTTTCGCCGGAGCTAATTTAAGAATTTTTTCATCTGATAATTTAAACTCAAACGGAATCTGCGACACACAAGCTTAATGTACCGACAAATGTAATGAATGTACCGACAGACCTTGTCAGCACGAAAAGTGGGGGAGGAGCAACTGCCTCCCCTGCCCTCCCTCTTCGCTATGCTACTGGTTAGAAGGCATATAAATGTATTTTCCCGACACGATTTAGCTCATTTTTATAGCGACGGTCAGTTCGTTTCATTTGTTGGCTCGCTCACTCGCATGGTTAAAAGAGCTAATATTAGCATGACCGTGTTTCGTTTTAAAATCCTTTTAGTTTTGTTATCAGCTGCCTAAGTAAATTGACAGAGTAACGGATGTTAATTGCGGTCGTTCTCAGCGTTAGTTACGTAGAGTCAGGTCCCACATTAAATTATTTAAGTAGAATTAGTTCCCATATGTAAGCCTAAAATCAATGAAAACTAGTATGACACACGACAATTCTAACCACTTTCAGAACTATCTAAGTCCCTGCTTTCTATTAATGATATAATGCAAATGATTATTCATTTATAAGTTGTATTGCTGTGTGAGGCCTTAGTCAAGCCTTGCACGTCTGAAACTCAAACCATACTTGGTTAGACAGTCTAACATTTTCGCCAAACACCAAAGTAAAAATAAATTTTAAGTTGTTGACCAATTTTTTACTTGTAAACATGTTTCGGGAAGCTGATTCCAGCATCAGTGCGCAGTGAGTGAATAACGAATTATAGAAAGTGTACATGGACTTAAGATATGCTAATTAGTATTTAACTAATTACATAGTAACAGACTATGTAGTAATGAGTGGTTGAGGACAAGACAAAAGAGAAGGGCAAAAGCTATGAGGACTACATACTAGTAAAGAGCTACAGCAAACTCTCCACGGACACTTCTCTAAGAGGCACAAAACGTTTGTTTCCGGCCATTTACGACTTTTACAAAAACCAAACGCTCTCTAGGACGGCCAACGGACACCTGTATTTACTCGAATAAGCGCCGCATACGGGACCCAAACAAGTCTTTACCCAAAAGAAAGAGAATGAATAATTTTTATTCTACAGAACATTCTCAACACCCTCGTCGCTTCCCATCAGATGTCAACCAGACCATTTTCTCGTCATAAGGCGGACGTCAGCTCACAGAGTGAAAAAAGCTTTTACTTACGACTGAATACAGCCTGAGACTACAGTCATTTTACGAGAACTGGAGCGTTTTAGGAGTTTTAAACAAGGCAGGTGGTTAATTAACCGTGCTTGCTTTGAATGCCGAAAATTTGATGGCGAAGTAGTTCAATGTGATATCGGAGATCTTAAGGTCCTTAATATAACACGCATCACTGCCTGAGCTCATTTAATTTGAGAATCTTGAAGAAATCAACGCGTAATGAGTGGTTGAGGATAAGACAAAAGAGAAGGGAAAAAGCTGTGAGAAGGACTACATACTAGTAAAAAGCTACAGCGAACTCTCCACGGACACTTCTCTAAGAGGCACAAAACGTTTGTTTCCGGCCATTTACGACCTGTATTTACTCGAATAAGCGCCGCATACGAGACCTAAATTATTCATAAAGCGCCGCCTTTGAATAAGTACCGCACTCAAGGACAAAGCAGCGCTTATTCCCAATGATGTTGAAGAAGCTAGTTCCCCGATGCAGGTGCTTCACTTCGATGAGATTTAAATACGATCGTGGAGAAGAGAGCGACTTTAATTGTGACGATACTTTAGCGTGCGTTTCGCTTTTTCTCTTGTTCTGGCTCTTTTCGTAACTTTCATTATCTTTAATTTAATCTCGTTTAAGAACGGTGACCCTTCAAAGCTAGCAGGCGTTTCATTTTCAAGTGGTCGTTATGTTATACCCTAACTATATACCTCCATCTAAGAAGCATGCACATCAGTAAAAAGAAAGTTACTCGAGGTACGCTACTGGATAATCTTACAGTAGAGTTTTATGCAAAAAAGACAGATGTTTTAATAGTTTCGGAAAAATATAGTGTTTAAGCCAAGGAATTGGGTGTTAATTTTTGTATTAGTTTTGTAACGTGTAAGGCTTCTTTAAATTTTGGTGCAAACGCAGACTTAGCAGAACGTAAAATATCAAAGCAAGTCCCAGAGTGTAGACTTTGTAAGCTCTCAGTGGTTTCTGGGTAAGTCGAAAGATATGCGAGCTTCGGACAGTTGAAACTTGTTGCTGAATTCTTGTGGCTAGGTGACGAGTAGTTTCGTCAATACAGTAGAACCTGTATATAACGGCCACCCTCGGGATTTCAGAAACTGGCCGGCTTAATGCAGGTGGCCGCTTAATACAAGATCACTAAAAATACTCGCTGGGCGTGGTCAAATGTCAGTTTCAATAGCGTGTCATACGACACTGCATTCAAGCAAACAATAAGAAAATCAACGCTCTTTGAGGCGATCTTTACTTTCAACAAAGTTGCTAACTTGTAAATGTAGCGGTGCAATAAACGTAAAGTTATGAAAAGGTACAATCAATTGTCTTTTGCTCTACTATGCAGTATTTCTGACTTACAGTTCACAACGACATACATCACATTCCGTCATTTCATAGTTCTTACGATCAACGTGGAGATAAAGCGGAAATTTTGCTAAAGTAGCGTTGTTGGAAATAAGATTCAAACCGACAAGCAACGGAAAAGTCACTGTAAAGGGCAAGCGCCTTGAAAGTGGTGGAGGTTATGACCTGGAAATGTCGTACAACTATACGTTTGGAAGCCATTTCTTCACAACCACACTGCTCAAGAACAAGCTATCCGAAAAAGTAATCTCAATTTCAGCTAGAGGGAAGCAGATTCGAAACAAAATTTTTTGCATCTCGTCATTTTGTACTGCAGCTCATTGCTGACATCTGGAAAAAAACTGACCATAATGAACGGTTAATTATAAGCATTAGAATTGTCATTTCTACAATGATGATGGATCGCTTCTTAATCACAATCAGACACAAGAAAATACTGCATGAAAACACATGTGCCTTTGGCTTTCCGTTTGAGGGTAACCGCTTAATCCAGGTAAAAAGAACAAAGAAAGACAAACATGGGACTGCTTAAGGGAGGCCACGGCCGCTTAATAGAGGTAACAATTACAGCATGTGTATGGGCCAAAATTCGGGACTTTGAAAACTGGCCGCTTAATAGATGGTGGCCGCTTAATACAGGGCTGTTATATACAGGTTCCACTGTATCACGAGAATTTGAACCCAATTTTGGCTGTGTAAAGTTTTAGGCATATAATCACAACATAGTCCAGCTGCCATTCATGTGGAGGACAGTTTCCTCGGTTCTTCAACGAAGGTATCACGCTGAGTCGCATACGAAAGTGGTGTATACATGGAAGCGAGACAGCCCTCGTAGTACGGCGGGCCATTTTTGTCGACATCTCACCTCCTTGTGAAATCCCTTGTAAAATTCGTACTCGGTTACGTAAGAGGGCAGCCCTCCTCAGCGAAACCTCCGGTATTCACTATCCGAGATTCAGTCCTGCTAGAAGGGTCTGAAATTTCCCATGTAAAAGCGGGGTGAAATTCAGCCCTACCACGAAGGTTGGTTCGCCTACATATAAACATTCCCTAAATGGATTGACCGAAGAACACAGAAAAAAAAATCGGACGTTGAAGGATTAAAGGGTCAAGTGCAACAATTTTTCATGTACTGAACATAGATGAAATAAGTACTTGGCAACGTTTGACACTTCCACTCTCTTTATCGCAACGATATTTGAATCATAAATTTGTAATAAGGAGAATCGAGTGAGGCCAGCTACTGTCAGTTATGAAACTTTATTGTCTAATCTTTATTGTCCAAGTTTTTCCATGATCACAAATTGGCATTTTTGATGTCATAATTGGTAACTTGTTAGCAATTTCATCTTAGAATCGAAACTTGTAGTTTCCAAGGAAGAAGCTGAAAATTCCTATTTATTTCAAGGCATACAAGGGCTCTGGAAGCGGCGTGTGTCCGGGCGTCAGGACATCCGCTATTTCTGCACTGTGCATGCTCAAACATTTACTGCAGGAAATGCAATAAATGCTTGAGCAGGTGCAAATTAAACTATGTTAAATAACGAAATGATAGTGGTGGTATTCAGGAAAACGCACGTGTAACAACGGGCACGGAGTAAGAAAAGCTTTCCTGCAGTGCGGACGAATTTTGTTTTAGGGAGCTGCGAATTAAGAAATCCCGAATGTTTTTACTGCTTCCAAAAGAGGCTAATGGTTTCTCAGTGAAAATGGCTGATTCCTTACGATGGTTCTGCATTTATTGACGACTAATAATGTCCCTAATCTTATAATTGAAAGGATGAAACGTTAAAACTAAAGGTATTTTGTGACTCAAAATTTCTTCCAAACGTGGTTCAACAGCATCTCAACGGGAAACACTAAAAGCTTTTTGAATGGTAGTGTCTGATAAGTAGGTAGGATATGTTGCGTTTGACAAAAAAAGGATGTTATTTCCAAGGATTTGGCCTCAAAATACTGGTCTTCACTGCAAAGGACGCGAAGGCGTAGGAATTGAGAGTGGGGGATGGATTGTTTGGTATGATTGGGATGTGAGGAAGAGAATAAAAGATAACTATGTGAACTACACTAAGCAGTCGGCTTGTAAGACACCGACGTTGTCAGCGAATTACTATCAATAGAGACCAAACTTTCAAGGAACGACACAGAGGTTTCACTGATTCCCCATGTAAAACTGAGCGCTGGATGGAAATCTTTCACTAAAGTGATGAATCGCTCAAAGTCTACAGCTGAGTATGATGCTGTGCCAAAATAGTCATCAATAAACCTGCCGAAGAAATCAGGTAGGGAACCAGTGCATCGTTCAAAAATCTGTTTTTCAACATCACCAGCAAATAAATCGGCAAAACTTCGACCCATTTTCGTGTCAATAGCAACACCATTCCTCGTTACATAACTTAACTCATGGTACGAGAAAGTTCTAGCCTTTTTAATATGTTGATTAAGAAAACCAAAGTGCGGAAATAGTGCTTTACATATTTCTTTGTTAACTCTGTGAAATTTTGGCCGAAGATCAGTGGAATTTGGCCTTTGTCCTTCCTAGTTTCAGTGCCTTCCCAATGCCTTCCATAATGTAAACACGGGCAGCTTTCGTACAGTTAATAACTTTGAAAGTTAATTTAGCAAATAAAACACCAG
The DNA here is from genome assembly GCA_030142905.1 of Heliopora coerulea. Classification (NCBI taxonomy): domain Eukaryota; kingdom Metazoa; phylum Cnidaria; class Anthozoa; order Scleralcyonacea; family Helioporidae; genus Heliopora; species Heliopora coerulea. The sequence goes on along the minus strand of JASJOG010000059.1, from coordinate 1,658,373 downwards.
CTAACTACAGAACTAGGGAGTTTACGAAAACACAACGCGGACATTAAGGACGTCACGGATCGGGATACCGGTCCGCCGCCCTACCTGTTGAGCTATCGAGTCCACAGGGATTGGAGGCTAGTTTTATCCAATTTAAGTGCACGACATATTCTTGCGATAACTTAACGCTTATCCATGAGAGGACGTGCAGTGTTTCAATTCTATTTCAGAATCATCCACAGAGATATACAAGAACAGAAACTTTTCATGACAATCTGACACTGCCGAAGTCGACGGAAAAATGTTGACTTGAGCGGGATTTGAATGACAATGTTATCCAACAGCGGACCGGTATTTCGAAGGTGCGATTTCAAATCCCGCTCGAGTCAACATTTTTCACTTGACTTCGGCAGTGTCAGATTATCGCGAAAAGTTTCTGTTCATGTGTATCTCTGAGGATGATTAACGTTTAACTAACTAACGTTTAAGCACTTTAGTAGATATTGAAGACTTTAAACCTATTCCTGTCCGAGATGTCTCCCCTTGAAGAGGAAAATTGTTCGGCGTTAGCAAAAAAAAAATTGTCTGGCGTTGGCCAGAGTAATATTAAAATGTCGGGTACGAAACGGAAAGGGCTAAAGTGTACGACGTCAACTTTAACAACGTTGTCGTTGATACAAAACAATTCTTTACCCAAAAGAAAGAGAATGAATAATTTTTATTCTCCAGAACATTCTCAACACCCTCGTCGCTACCCATAAGATGTCACCCAGACCATTTTCTCGTCATAAGGCGGACGTCAGCTCACGGAGTGAAAATAGCTTTTACTTAACACTGAATACAGCCTGAGACTACTGTCATATCAGGAGAACTGGAGCGTTTTAGGAGTTCTAAACAAGGCAGGTGGTTAACTAACCGTGTTTGCTTTAAATGCCGAAAATTTGATGGCGAAGTCGTTGAAGTTGATATCGAAGATCTTAAGGTCCTTAATCTAACACCCATCACTGCTTGAGCTGATTTAATTTGACAACCTTGAAGAAATCAACGCGTAAAAAGTTATTGAATATTGTACAGCCAAATCAAGTTATAATATTGAGATGAACAAGACAATTTCACTTCCATTCTTGCCACGCAAACACAAGAAATGTTTAACGTGTCGAAAAAGGCTTTACAACCTTACATTTTCTCCGTTTACTGCATAAGAATCTTTTTGAAGCGGAATATCCAGGCAAGAAGTCGCCACATAAAACGAGTTAACACAAGTCAGGCACTAAAAACGATTTGTTGTGCAACTTTCGATGCCGAAGCGTCGAGAATTATCGTTTTGTCTAGTCAAGCGTTTCGTCAAGATTGTATACGTGGGGCTCGTTGCATAAAAATGTGACTTTAATCGTGACTATTGCTTAACTTTACCAAAAGACAATCACTCTATAAGTAATAAGCTTTACTTCTAAGTCTTTCGGTTCTTACAAGGAGATTAACAGGTTCATACAACTACAATCAGAAGTGTTTACTGAGTCTTAATTTATGCGGAAACAACATTGTGAATTAAACTACAATGAATATAAAAAAAGAAAGAAAAACCCAATATTTTGTCACTTCCTAAACATCTGTTTAAAAGCTATTTTAAGATCTCGTCGATATTCCTGGTCACATAAACCATATATTATCGGATTGCATAAACTATTACCAAGAGGAAGAAACGAAGTCAACACAGAACAAAGAATCCGATTGCGACATAAACCAGTCAGCTGAGAGTAATATTCTACAAAGGATTCCACTACAACAGGTGGCCCCCAACAGATCATAAATACCAGTACGACAGTTCCTAAAGTTCTAGCGTTTTTAAGATCTTTCAGAAACATGCGACGTTCTCCACCACTGACAGTGTCCTGTTGTTCTGACCATTTTCTTCGTCTGCGATATGCTACGATGAAAATCACGATATACGACGAAGCCATAATCACACAGGGGAGAATGAAGTCAATTGTAAAAAAAATCAAGTAGAAGATAGGTTTGGGATTGATGCATTCACCTGTTGGTGTGGAAATCATTTTGGTTTGATTGTTGTATGGAACAGTTGCAAGTGTGGCAATAATGCCAGAATACAGCCAGATGACACCAACGATGTTAGTGCACTTACGGGTCGTCACCTTTGCCTTGTAGTGAAATGGATATGATATTTTGAAGCAACGGTCAACACTGATGACTGTCAGCGAAATGATCGAGGTTGTTACGCATAAAAAATTAGACCAATTCGAGAAATAGCAACCAGTTACCGGCATACGATCAAGTAACCAATAAATATGAAAAGGGCAAGCGATTAATCCAGTCAGTAGGTCGGTAATTGCCAAAGACACGATGTAAACTCTGCCTTGTTTTCGAAGAGCTTTGTTTCGTCGAGCCGCAATCAAGACGAGTGAATTTGCCACAATAATCCCAATTCCCAACATCGTAAGAACTACCCATCTCCAATCGACGGAAGGACGAACGTTGCCGTGGTCGGTAGAATTATTCGCCACGGACATTGTCCTTTCGTGTAGACTGCACGTATTGTATCCAAAGAACGGCAACGCGTTCCACAACGTCAATTTTAGACAGAAACCTTTAGCGTCACTGATCGAATTTCTTATGACAGATGAGTAACGAAAAACGAGGATTTTCAGGCGTTGAAATAGGAAACTGTGATGCCTCAGAACAAGATAGTACGTGGAAGTCTCAACCAGAGAGATTTAGTTCCCGTTTTACCAAAGGCATGGGCGGTTTCGACAAAGTTCTCAGCATGAATTAAAAGATCGTTTTGATTGTGGATAGAAGCAGTCACTCAGCCAGGATGGCCAGGTATTTGAAAGTGGGGAGGGGAAGGCCGGGGAGATTTTAGACAAATGTACCGACAAGATGTTAGCAATGTACCGACAACTATTAAGGAATAATTAAAAGTTAACCAAAGCGAGGTATAAGAAACTTGAAATTTCATAAAAGAATAAATAATTTTTACTATGGTAGCTGTGGGTGGTATAATGCTATTAAATTTCGAAAATGATTCGCAAAACTTCGCACATCACGTGAGCTGCGATTTACACCAACATATCTTCTTTTTCCACCATCTCCACTACCACAACCACTTTTTTCAGAGGGTTGACTGGATCTATCATTTTTGTCCGTTAAAAAAACAAAACAGAACAAAACAGAAGTCCTTACGAACATTTTGTATTGAACGTCTTTCCCGTACTTAACTTTCGCCGGAGCTAATTTAACAAAATTTTCATTTGATAATTGAAACACAAACGGAATCCGCGACACACAAGCTTAATGTACCGACAAATTTACTGGATGTACCGATAGACCTTGTCAGCACGAAAAGTGGGGGAAGACCAACTGCCTCCCCTGCCCTCCCCCTTCGGTGTGCTACTGGTTAGAAGGCATATAAACGTAATTTTCCGACATGATTTAGATAATTTTCATAGCGACGCTGGTTTGATTTATTGACTTGCTCACTCGCATGGTTAAGAAGAGCCAATATTAGCATGACCGTGTGTTAGGTTTTAAAATCCTTCTAGTTTTGTTATCAGCTGCCTACGTAAATTGATAGAGTAACGGATGTTAATAGCGGACGTTCTCGGTAACAGTTACGTAGAGTCAGTTCCTACATTAAATTAGTTAAGTAGAATTAGTTCCCACGTGTAAGGCTAAAATCATCGAAAACTAGTATGACACACGACAATTCTAACCACTTGCAGAACTATCTAAGTTTCTACTCTCGATTAATGTTATAATGCAAATGGTTGTTAATTTATAAGTTCTGTTGTTGTATGAGGCATTAGTCAAGCCTTGCACGTCTGAAACTGTTACCGTACTTGGTTAAACTGTTTAAAATTTTCGCCAAACACCAATATGAAAATAAATTTCTGCTTATCGACCAATTTTTTACTTGTAAACATGTTTTGGGGAAGCTGATTCCAGCATCAGTGCACAGTGAGTGAATAACGAATTATAGAAAGTGTACATGGACTTAAGATATGCTAATTAGTATTTAACTAATTACATAGTAACAGACAATATATTAATTGAGTGGTTGAGGATAAGACAAAAGAGAAGAGCAAAACCTGTGAGAAGGACTACATACTAGTAAAAAGCTACAGCGAACTCTCTTTTCACGGACACTTCTCTAAGATGCACAAAACGTTTGTTTACGGCCATTTACGACTTTTACAAAAACCAAACGCTCACTAGGACGGCCAACGGACACCTGTATTTACTCGAATAAGCACCGCATACGAGACCTAAATTATTCATAAGCGCAGCCTTTAAGTGCCGCACTCAATGACAATGGAGCGGTTATTCGCAATGATGTTGAAGAAGCTACTACCGCGATGCAGGTGCTTCACTTCGGTGAGATTTAAACCCGATGGTGGAGAAGAGAGCGACTTTAATTGTGACGATACTTTAGTGTGCGTTTCGCTTTTTCTCTTGTTCTGGCTCTTTTCGTAACTTTCATTATCTTTAATTTAATTTCGTTTAAGAGCGGTGACCCTTCAAAGCTTGCAGGCGTTTCATTTTCAAGTGGTCGTTATGTTATACCTTAACTATATACCTGCATCTAAGAAGCATGCACATTAGTAAAAAGAAAGTTACTCATGGTACGCGACTGCAAAATATTACAGTAGAGTTTTATGCAAAAAAGACAGATGTTTTAATAGTTTCGGAAAAATATAGTGTTTAACCCAAGGAATTGGGAGTTAAATTCTGAATTATTTTTGTAATGTGTAAGGCTGTTTTAAATTTCGGTGCAAACGCAGACTTAGCAGAACGTAAAATATCAAAGCAAGTCCCAGAGTGTAGACTTTGTAAGCTCTCAGTGGTTTCTGGGTAAGTCGAAAGATATGCGAGTTTCGGACAGTTGAAACTTGTTTCTCAATTCTTGTGACTAGGTGACGAGTAGTTTCGTCAATATCACGAGAATTTCAACCCAATTTTCGCTGTGTGAAGTTTTAAGCATATAATCACAACATAGTCCAGCTGCCATTCATGTGGAGGTCAGTTTCCTCGGTTCTTCAACGAAGGTATCACGCTGAGTCGCATACGAAAGTGGTCTATACATGGAAGTGAGACAGCCCTCGTAATACGGCTGGCCCTTTTTGTCGACATCTCACCTCCTTGTGAAATCCCTTCTAAAATTTATACTCGGTTACATAAGAGAGCAGCCCTCCTAAGCGAGACCTCCGGTATTCACTGTCCGAGATTCAGTCCTGCTAGAAGGGTCTGAAATTTCCCATGTAAAAGCGAGGTGAAATTCAGCCCTGCCACGAAGGTTGGTTCGCCTCCATATAAACATTCCCTAAATGGATTGACCGAAGAACACAGAAAAAAAATCGGACGTTGAAGAATTAAAGGGTCAAATGCAACAATTTTTCATGTACTGAAGATAGATTAAATAAGTACTTAGGAACGTTTGACACTTTCACTCTCTTTATCGCAACGGTATTTGAATCATAAATTTGTGATAAGGAGAATCGAGTGAGGCCAGCTACTGTCAGTTATGAAACTTTATTGTCTAAACTTTATTGGCCAAGTTTTTTCATGATCATAAATTTGCATTTCTGATGTCATAATTGGTAACTTGTGAGCAATTTCATATTAGAATCGAAACTTGTAGTTTCCAAGGAAGAAGCTGAGAATTCCTGTTCATTTCAAGGCGTACAAGGGTTCTGGAAGCGGCGTGTGTCCCGGCGTCAAGACATCCGCTATTTCAGCACTGTGCATGCTCAAACATTTACTACGGGAAATGCAATAAATGTTTGAGCAGGTGCAAGTCAAACTATGTCGAATAACGAAATGATAGTGGCGGTATTCAGGAAAACGCATGTGTAGCAACGGGCACGGGAGTAAGAAAAGCTTCCCTGCAGTGCGGACGAATTTTGTTTGAGGGCGCTGCAAATTAAGAAATCCCGAATGTTTTTACTGCGTCCAAAACAGACTAATGGTTTCTCAGTGAAAATGGCTGATGTCTCGCGATGGTTCTGCATTTATTGACGACTAATAATGTCCCTAATCTTATAATTGAAAGGACGAAATGTTAAAACTAAGGGTATTTTGTGACTCGAAATTTCTTCCAAACGTGGTTCAACAGCATCTGAACGTGAAACACTAAAAGCTTTATGAATGGTAGTGTGTGACAGGTAGGTAGAATATGCCGCGTTTGACAAAAAAGGATCTTATTTCCAAGGATTCGGCCTCAAAATCCTGGTCTCCACTGCAAAGGACGCGAAGGCGTAGGAATTGAGAGTGGGGGATCGATTGTTTGGTGATGATGAAGATGATGATGATAGACTTTATTTTGACACGCTTGCCTCGTCAACTGAAAGTTGATTTCCACAAGAGGCGTGTATATAATTAATAGAATACAAGTATAAAATTAGATAGAAACTATTTACAGGACTGTTACAAAAAGTAGCAAAGAAGTTCAAAATCAGTTCGCCTTAATATTAAATATTAAATTAATTAATTACAAATATATACAAGATATATAATTTCATATGTCAATGCACGTCGCGATTTTCGTCTGATGATTTCGTCTAATTTCTTTGGGAATGGAGTTCCAAATTATTCCTCCATCATAGATAAAACTTTTCTTCATACTATTAGTGCGTGGCTTTGGCAGGCAAACAGTACTTAAAGTTTCCCGAAGGTCATACTTTGTTACTTCACTTCTAAATTTGAAGAGGTTCGCAAGCGAAGTGGGAGCCATGCCATTTAAGATTTTGTACATCATTATAGATTTAGCTCTTTTCCTAATAGTTTTAAGTGGTTCCCAGCCTAACTCGCTCAATACAATGGAGTGATCAGCATCATTACTGGTATTTGTGATTATTCTTGCTGCTCTGTTTTGAAGTTTCTGAAGTCGGTTTGAATGTGTTTCATTAAATACGTCCCATACTTTACAACAATATTGAAAGTATGGAGATACAAGGGAATTATAAATTGAAAGAAGTGTTTTTTTTATCTGCAAAATTTTTCAATTGCCGAAGAGCTGAAATTCCTGCTGATATCTTTTTACAAATGACATCAGTGTCACTATTCCAAGACAAATGTTGATCTAATAATACTCCTAAACTTTTGCTTTCTTGAACTTGCTTGATTTCTTTGTCATCAATTTTTAAATTAATTGTACGGTCAGAAATCCTGCTTATCATTGGTTTTGAGCCAATAACAATAAATTCAGTCTTAGAAACATTTAAACTAAGTTTATTGTTAATTAGCCACTCCTTGAGATTTTTTGTCTGAATTTACTGCAGCTTCAAGCTCATGTATTGACTGCGCTGAAGCTGTTATATTGGTGTCGTCAGCAAATAACCTTGGTTTTGTGCTTTCTAAGCAATGCGGCAAATCATTGATGTATAAGAGAAAGAACAGTGGCCCTAAAATAGACCCTTGCGGAATGCCACATCTAATTATTTTCTCTGATGATACAGTGCCCTTAAATTGGCACTTCTGATTTCGATTTGTGAGATACGATTTAAATAGACAGTGCTTGACCCTTGATCCCATAGAGCTCTAACTTTTTAATTAGTATTTCATGATCCACAGTGTCAAATGCTTTTTTCAAATCTATGAACACTACCATGTTGAACATTTTCTTATCTATATTTATGTACCAGTCGTTAGTACAATCAATTAATGCTGTAGTCGTGGAGTGATATTTCCGAAAACCGAATTATTGATCACTTAAAATCCCAGAATTTGTTAAATACTCGTGAAGTTGCTGAAAAAGGATTCTTTCCATGATTTTACTAATAACTGGTAGAACTGAAATAGGTCTGTAATTTTCAGCCAGCTTCTGTTGCCCTGCTGTGAATAAAGGTATTACTTTAGCCATTTTCCATTCATCGGGGAAGACAGATAAAGTAATACATTGATTGAAAATATGAGTTAATGAATCAGAAATGATTGATGCAGCTATTTTGAGAATTTTACTTGAGATTTTATCAATACCTGTGGCCTTATTGCTTGAAAGTTTAGACAAGAGCTTGTATACGGTAGACACGGTTGTAGGCTGGAATGTCGCAAATCAAGACTTGATGTTGTTTGGCATATGCTCTTCAAATTTATAATTTGATGACTCAATCTTATTTGCCAATTGTGGACCAATCTTTGAAAAATAATCATTAAAGCCCTCAGCAATGTCTTCAATGTTTGTTAAGATTTCACCATCAACATGAAGTTCATTTATTGTAGTTTGTTGTTTATGCCTTCCTAGTAAACCATTTATTGTTTTCCAAGCTTACTTAGGATTATTTTTTTGGTTGGTAAGTTTTGTGGAATAATAAAGTTTTTTTGCATTTCTTAGTTCAACATTCACTTTATTTCTTATTTGCCTATAATGACACCAATCAATCTCAAGGTAAGATAGGATAGCTTTCCTTTTTAATCTGTCCCTTTCAAACATGAGGTTTTTTATTTCACCAGTTATCCAAGGTACCTGTTTTGATTTAACTCTTTTATTTTGAATTGATGCATTTTTATCTAGGATTTCTAGGAACAATTCCTTCCAAATTTCCCACATAGAATTTGGGTCTGTAGGAAGGAAATATACGTACTCCCAATGCTGATTCTGCAGTTCCCTGATAAATTTTTGTGTATCAAAATGTCTCATATTTCTAACTTCAATGACATTCTCATGTTTCTTAGAAAATGAAATTTTTCTGATCGCATAGATAAGACTATGGTCGCTGATACCTGTGTGTACAACACCAGAATCAGATATTTTCTCAGGTGTATTTGTTACAATATGGTCAATCAGGGTGCTGGTTGTCACAGTGGCTCTGGTTGCCTGGTTAATTATTTGAGACAACTGGTACAATTCATATAGTGACTTAATTTTCTTTGTTGGTGCATTCGAGTCATTGTTTTTTTTTTAATAAATTGCAGTTTAAATCACAAAGCAAATAGATTTCTTGATTTTCATTATCAATGGCTTTGTTGAATTTTTCAAAGTGTTCAAAAAATTCAGCATTAGCATTGGGTGGCCTATATACTGTGGCAGCAAAAAATGGTTTACTATGTGGTTTGGAGATTTCAACAGACTGCCTCTAGCTCTGATGGAATGAGGTCATTTCTCAAATTATAGTTAATAGTATTTCGAAGATAGATGCAAACTCCACCCTCATTTCTTGATCTATCTTTTCTAATAAGGTCATAATTTGGAACTTTGATCATGCTGTCACTAATAGTGGAATCCAATCGAGTTTCATTAAAAGCAATAAGATCAATATTTTGGTTTGACATTGAAAACCGTATCTCAACAACCTTTTTTGGTAGGCTTACTATATTCAGAAATGCCATTTTAAAACCTCTGTCATGAGGAATAGAGTGAAGGCTTGTGAAAAAATCGCCACATGCATTGTCATAATTTGCACCATTATCTACTTCCTGGTCATATAATTTACATACTGTAAATGTTCTAACCAGTTTTTCCTTCGGTTGTTGTAAACATAAAAAAAATTTTTGTGGTTTATTTGGTTATAATTGTTGCCTCTTCTTGTCAGTGAGTTTATGTGAGCCTTAAGGTAAGTGCAGAAAGCACTTCCAAGGACCCTGTCACCTTCACGATTAAGATGTAACTTTGAGCGATTTAATAAATTACAATTTATGTCATCATTCTTAATATGATTAGTATGATTGGGATGTGAGGAAGAGAATAAAAGATAACTATGTGAACTACACTAAGCAGTCGGCTTGTAAGACACCGACGTTGTCAGCGAATTACCATCAATAGAGACCAAAATTTCAAGGAACGACACAGAGGTTTCACTGATTTCCCTTGTAAAACTGAGTGCTGGATGGAATTCATTCACTAAAGTGATGAATCGCTCAAAGTCTACAGCTGAGTATGATGCTGTGCCAAAACAGTCATGAATAAACCTGCCGAAGAAATCAGGTAGGGAACCAGTGCATCGTTCATAGATCTGTTTTTCAACATCACCAGCAAATAAATCGGCAAAACTTCGACCCATTTTCGTGTCAATAGCAACACCATTCCTGGTTACATAACTTACCTTATGGTACGAGAAAGTTTTTGCCTTTTTCATATGTTGATTAAGAAAACCAAAGTGCGGAAATAGTGCTTTACATATTTCTTTGTTAACTCTGTGAAATTTTGGTGGAAGATCAGTGGAATGTGGCCTTTGTCCTTCCTAGTTTTTGTGCCTCCCCAATGCCTTCCATAATGTAAACACAGGCAGCTTTCGTACAGTTAATAACTTTGAAAGTTAATTTAGCAAATAAACACAGCAGTGAACTACAGAACAACGGAGTTTACGAAAACGCGATGCGGACATCAAGGACGTCACGGACCGGGATACCTGTCCGCCGCCCTACCTCTTGAGCTATCGCGTCCACAGGGATTGGAGGCGAGTTTTAACCAATTTAAGTGCACGAGATATTCTTGCGACAACTTAACGCTTATCCATGAGAAGATGTGTAGTGTTTCAATTCTATTTCAGAATCATCCACAGAGATATACATGAACAGAAACTTTCCATGATAATCTGACACTGCCGAAGTCGACTGAAAAGTGTTGACTTGAGCGGGATTTGAACGAATGAATGAATGAATGAATGAATGAATGAATGAATGTAACTTTATTTAAATACGCTACCCTCATCATCAAATGATGGTTTTCATGAGGGGCGTCACACAAATACAAAGAATTCATGTTAAGAATTAATCTAAGTCCTAAAGTATAAAAAAGTTTAAAAAGATAAAATTCGACGATGCTCGACGTCTGACTCAGTCAAACACTTTTTGAATCAAATTTTTAAAGCTGGTTATAGACTCTGTCAGCTTCGCCTCCTTTGGTAGGCTATTGAATAGCACAGCTCCACTATACCCAAAACTTTTTTTCAAATATTCAGTTTTAGGCTTAGGAACTGAGAGGTTAATGTGGGCATTTCTAAGATTGTAATTATTTAAATTTGCCTCCCTTATAGAAAATTTATCTTTTAAATTTGGAGCTGAGTGGTTGTTTAATATTTTGTAAATCAAAACTAATTTATTCAATTTAAGACGGTCGTTAAGATTTTTCCATGACATAGCTTGGAGCAGATCTGACGACCTCACATAATTAGCACCTGTCATAACTCTTGCTGCCCTATTTTGTAATTTTTGTATTTTCTCTTTCAGTAGACTTCCACAGTTGTCCCATAACGGTGAACAATAGTCAAAGTATGGGAGTACGAGAGAATTATATAAATTTAGTAAAGTTTCGTATGGTATGAAAGGTTTAACTCTTTTCATAATTCCAATACCAGTACCTGCCTTTTTACATATTGAATCTATATGGTTTTCCCAACTCAACTTTTGATCAAGTTCTACACCCAAACATCGAAATGAGGTATATCGAGTAACCGGTTCATCGTTTATCATTACTTGGTCACTACCAACTTTGTTTTTAAGGTTATAGGATGAACCTATAAACATCAGTTTTGTTTTTGTGGTATGAAGTTGTAATTCATTTTGGGAAAGCCATTTGACTATATATTCCAGGTCTTTATTAAGTTTTGCTACTAAATCTGAGAAATTTCCCGAGGATGCATATATTTGAGTATCATCAGCATACAGACCAGGAGTAGTGTTTTGTAAACATTGTGGCAGATCATTTATATACAACAGAAACAAGAGGGGTCCCAGAATAGATCCCTGTGGAACACCGCATACAATTTCTTTAGCTGAGGATGTGTAACCATTAACCACACACTCTTGGCTTCTTTTTGTCAAGTAGGATTGGAACCACTTTAGCTCCAATCCTTGAATTCCAAAATGCTCATGCATCTTCCTTAATAACATTTTATGATCAATAGAGTCAAAGGCTTTCCTAATATCAATTGAAATTAAACCAACTAGTTCCCCATTATCCATTTTTCCTAACCAATTATCGCACATTTGAATTAAAAGGGATAATGTTGAATGTTTTGGGCGAAAACCTGATTGATATCGGGAAAGTAAAGAATTATTAATCAAGTATTGATACAGCTGTCCAAATATTTCTTTCTCAAATATTTTGCTGATGATAGGAAGAATAGAAATTGGGCGATAGTTCTCACATTTTCGTCTATCTTCTGATTTATAGACAGGTATTACCCTAGCTCTTTTCCAATCATCAACAAATACACCCGTAGAGATTGAACGGTTAAAAATATAGGTCAAAGATGGGGAAATAATATTGCATGATAATTTGAGAATTTTAGCCGGTATCCCGTCAACCCCAATAGCCTTGGATACTTTTAGACTTTTTAAATTTTTCAGAACACTTGATTCATTAATTGTATAAAAATTAAATTGCGGATTTACATCAGTTGAATTGTCGGGTAATTCTTCATTACCAGATAAACATACTGATTGTGCAGCCAGAGTTGGACCAATATTAATGAAATAATCGTTTAAATGATCAGCAATATGTTGGCATTCATTATCTATACTTCCATTTATGTTAATTTCTGCAATATTAGAAGATTTCCCAACTTTGCCTAACAGGGTGTTAATGAGCGACCATGTTTTTTTCATGTCTCTTGCCCGAGAAAGTTCGTTAATTTTCGTTTGATAATAGACTGCTTTGGCTCTTTTCATTTCCGAGTTTACTTTATTTCTCTCTGATTTATATTTGTCCCAATGGGTCTGCGAATTATATTTCATTGCTCTCTTTTTATGCAGGTCCCTAAATCTTATTAGTTTTTTAATATCTGAATTTATCCAAGGGACAGATTTATGCTTTATGTTTTTGTAAATTAAAGGGGCATGCCGGTCGAGAACTTCTAGAAAGAAGGATTTCTAAATTTGCCAACAATCATTTGGGTTCACACATTGTGTGATTATGTTCCAAGGTATTCTAGATAAATCCTGAATAAAGTCATTGTCATTAAATCTTTTATAATTTCGAACTCTCAGGCAAGTTTGTCTATATTTTGGCATGGCCATATTTTTCACCGCATAAATTAAGTTACGATCTGACATTCCCAGATCAATAACTCCACTACTGGAAATGTTATTAGGTTGATTGGTGAATATTAGATCTATCAAAGTTGATGATATATTAGTAACTCTGGTTGGTTTCTTAATCAACTGTTCTAAATTATATAATGCACTCAAAAACATTAACTTCTTGGAGTTAGAATCTTGTTGTGATTTAAGCATATTACAGTTCAGGTCACCTATTACAAACAGTTCTTTGTTTTCAGCACCACACTTACTAAGAAACATTTCAAATGCATTGAACAGTTCCATCTCAGAGTTAGGCGGTCTATACCATTCACTAATGAGAAATGGCCTACTTCGCTGTTTAGACATCTCAATACAAATCATTTCAAGACAATCCGAATTTAAATCCATTCGTTCACAAAATGAGTGTACCTCTCGAATATAAACAACCACTCCACCCCCAAATCTATTACCATCCCTACGAATTACCTTATATCCCGGAATTTTAATTTCACTATCAATAATATAATTATCAATTTTAGTCTCATTTATAGCAAGAACGTCTACTTCTGAGTTGGGTATCGTCATTCCAAGCTCATTAATACGTCTTAAAAGACTATTTATATTTAAGCTAGCGATCTTAAACCCTTTGAGATTTTTAATTTCATGCAAACTTATATCTTTGTTACCTTCTAGGTCAGACATCGATTCATCTAGCAGCGGACCGGTATCCCGAAGGTGCGAGTTCAAATCACGCTCGAGTCAACATTTTTCACTTGACTTCGGCGGTGTCAGATTATCGCGAAAAGTTTCTGTTCATGTATATCTCTGAGGATGACTCTGAAAAAGAAATCTCAAACTCATTAATAATTCATGAGCAAAACACAAAGGAAATCAGTACCGAGACGTAGATTGGATATGTGATCTTGACTACAACACTGTTTATGGGTATAAATATGTTAAAAGAGGGGAGGTCCAAATCCGCTAAAGGGAGTCCAAATCTGCTAAAAGATTTGGATCGGGGGGTCGAAGTCTATTGGGGAATCCATATCCGCTGTGACACAGGTCTAAAAACTTTCTTCATGTAATCGCGAGCTCCGTTTATCAAGTATCTTATCAAAAGGCCTGGCTAAAATCTGAGTCCGGTTAACCGGTTAAAATTTCAGACCGGGGTTTAATTCTCTTTGTAGTCAGCTCCTAAGAGAGCTGGTTCGCCTCCATATAAACATCCCCCGCAGACCATAATCACACCAGCTCTCGCTGAGCATTTCCACACCGAAGTTTAAGCACTTTTGTGTGATATTGAAGACTTTAAACCTATTCCTGTTCGATATGTCTCTCCTTGAAGAGGAAAATTGTTTGGCGTTAGCCAAAAAAAATTGTCAGGCGTTAGCCAGAGTAATATTAAAAAGTCGGGTACGAAACGGAAAGGGCTAAAGTGTACGACGTTAACTTTAACAACGGTGTCCTTTATACAAAACAATTCTTTGCCCAAAAGAAAGAGAATGAATAATTTTTATTCTACAGAACATTCTCAACACCCTCGTCGCTTCCCATAAGATGTCACCCAGACCATTTTCTCGTCATAAGGCGGACGTCAGCTCACGAAGTGAAAAAAGCTTTTACTTAAGACTGAATACAGCCTGAGACTACAGTCATATCAGGAGAACTGGAGCGTTTTAGGAGTCATAAACAAGCCGGGTGGTTAATTAACCGTGCTTGTTTTAAGTGGCGAAAATTTGATGGCGAAGTCGTTCAAGTAGATTTCGGAGATCTTAAGGTCCTTAATCTAACACGCATCACTGCCTGAGCTGATTTAATTTGACAACCTTTAAGAAATGAGCGGGCAAAAAGTTATTGAACATTGTACAGCCAAATCAAGTGGGAATATTGAGATGAACTAGACAATTTCACTTCCATTCTTGCCACGCAGACACAAGAAATGTTTAACGTGTCGACAAGGGCTTTACAACCTTACATTTTCTACGCTTATTGCATAAGAGTCTTTTTCAATCGTAATATCCACGATAGAATTCGCCACATAAAACGACTTATCACAAGTGAGGTACTAAAAACGACTTCACTGTGCACTTTTTGCTGCCCGAACGTCGAGAATTATCGTTTTGTCTAGTCAAACGTTTCGTCAAGATTGTATACGTGGGGCTCGTTGCATAAAAATGTGACTTTAATCGTGACTATTGCTTAACTTTAGCAAACCACAATCACTCTATAAGAATTAAGCTTTAGTTCGTTAAGTCTTCGGATGATTACAAGATGATTGAGAGGTTCGTACAACCAGGGTCAGAAGTGTTCATCGAGGCTTAAGTTTTGCCGAAACAACACCGTGAATTAAATTGCAATAAATATAAAAGAAGAAAGAAAATCCCAATATTTTGTCACTTCCTGGTCCCAGGAAGTTCTGGGACCGATATTCCTGGTCCCAGAAACCGTAGACTATTGGATTGCATAAACTATTACCAAGAGGAAGAAACGAAGTCATCACAGAACAAACACCCCGATTACGACATAAACCAGTCAGCTGAGAGTAGTATTTTACAAAGGCTTCCATTACAACAAGTGGCCCCCAACAGATAATAAATACCAGTATCACAGTTGCTAAAGTTCTAGCGTTTTTAAGATCTTTCAGAAACGCGCGCCGTTCTCCTCCACTTACAATGTTCTGTTGCTTTGACCATTTTCTTCGTCTGCGATATGCTACGATAAAAATCACGATATACGACGAAGCCATAATCACAAAGGGGAGAACGAAGTCAATTGTAAAAAAAAACGAGTAGAAGATAGGTTTGGGATTGATGCATTCACCTGTTGGTGTGGAAATCATTTTGGTTTGATTGTTGTATGGGACAGTTCCAAGCGTGGATGTGATGACAGAATAGAGCCAGATGACACCAACAATGTTAGTGCACCTACGGGTCGTCACCTTCGTCTGGTAATGAAATGGATATGATATTTTGAAGCAACGGTTAACATTGATGACCGTTAGCAAAATGATAGACGCTGTTACACATAAAAGAGTAGACCAATTCGAGAAATAGCAAGCGATTACGGGTATACCATCAAGTAACCAATAAACATGAAATGGGCAAACGATGAATCCAGTCAATACGTCGCTAATGGCCAAAGACACGATGTAAACTCTACCTTGCTTTCGAAGAGCTTTGTTTCGTTGAGACGCAATTAAGACGAGTGAATTTGCCACAATCATCGCAATTCCCAAGATCATGAGCACTACCCATTTGGAATCGACGGAAGAACGAACGTTGTCGTGATCGCTGGAATTATTGGCCATGGACACTGTCCTATCTTGTAGATTGCACGTCTTGTATCCAAAGAACAGCGAAGGTTTCCACAACGTTAATATCAAACAAAAATCTTTAGCACGACTGACCGACTGTCATCACAGATGAGTAACGAAAACCGAGGATTTTCAACCGTTGAAATAGAGAAACGTGATTGCACAGTAATAAGATAGTACGTGGATGTCTCAACCAGAGAAATTTAGATCGCGTTTTACCAAGAGGATGCGACCATTCGCCCAAGGATGGAATGAAAGATCGTTTTGATTGTGGTTAGAATGCATATATAAGCGTATTTTTCCGAAAGGATTTAGCTCATTTTTAAAGCGACGGTCAGTTCGCTTCCTTTGTTGACTTGCTCACTCGCGTGGTTAGGAAGAGGCAAGATTAGCGTGACCGTGTGTTTCGTGTTAAAATCCTTTTAGTTTTGTTATCAGTTGCCTAAGTAAATTACTAGATAAAAGAAAATAATTGAAATAACAGAAAAGTAGTATGACGCACGACGTTTCTATCAACTTACGGAATTATCTAAGTTTCTGCTTTCTATTAACTTTATAAAGCAAATGATTATTAATTTATAAATTGTATTGTTGTGTGAGAAGTTTGTCAAGCCTTGGACATCTGAAACTCAAACCATACTTGGTTAAACGGTTTAACATTTTCGCTTAACACCAAAGTAAAAATAAATTTTAAGTTGTTGACCAATTTTTTACTTGTAAACATGTTTCAGGAAGCTTATCCCAGCATCAGTACACAGTGAGTGAATAACGAATTATAGATAGTGTACATGGACTTAAGAGATGCTAATTAGAATTTAACTAATTTCATACTGACAAACTATGTAGTAATGAGTGGTTGAAAATAAGACAAAAGAGAAGGGCAAAACCTGTGAGGACTACATACTAGTAAAAAGCTACAGCGAACTCTCCACGGACACTTCTCTAAGAGGCACAAAACATTTGTTTCCGGCCATTTACGACTTTTACAAAAACCAAACGTTCTCAAAAAGGGTCAACGGATATCCGAATTTATTCGAATAAGCACCGCATATGAGACCTAAATTATTAATAACCGCCGCCTTTGAATAAGTGCCACATTCAAGGACAATGCAGCGCTTATTCCCAATGATGTTGAAGAAGGTAGTTCCCCGATGCAGGTGCTTGACTTCGATGAGATTTAAATTCGATCGTGGAGGGGAGAGCGACTTTGATAGTGACGATACTTTAGCGTGCGTTTCGCTTTCTCTCTTGTTCTGGCTCTTTTCATGATTTTTATTTCTTTAATTTAATCTCGTTTAAAAATGGAGACCCTTCAAAACCCGCAAGCATTTCATTTTCAAGTGGTTGTTATGTTATACCTTAACTATAAATCTTCATCAAAGAAATATGTACATTAGTACAAAGAAAGTTACACATGGTACGCTATATACGATATCTAGTCTTACTAATTAACTATTTACAATCACACTGCTACGAAATTTACATTAGTAATTAATTTAAACGACATTTAAACAACATTGTTTTCCGAAGAAAAGACGTGAATTAATGAAAGGAAAGACCTTTGGTTAACTTTGGCATTTATTGCTGATTTATTTTGAAGTTTCCCAGCTAAATAACTAACAGTTTTCTCAAGAAAATTAGCATTTGGTTTTTGAAGTGCAAAATTTCGTATATCGTTATTTAGTATTTGGTTTTTGAAGTGGATAAGAGTTCGTAGTTTCCATTTTTACTTAGTTCAAACATGCTGGTTATACCTTCAGGGTATATATTATTTCTAACTTTGTACATAAATGTACTTTTTTGGTATATCCTTCTTCCTTTTAATGGCTGCCAGTTTAAGTCATGTTGCCCTAAGACGGATACCTCTTTAAAACGGAGAGTAAGAACGGTCCCAAAGGTGTCTGGCTTAGAAGGATTTTCGCTGTTTTTGTCATTTTACAGTAAAAACATCTCGCCAGTTTCGGCGTCAGAAAAAAAAAATGTCGCCAGTTCACCAAATAAAAGTAAATTTGCAGCAAAAAGATATCACGAATGGCATGAGGTACAGAAGTTTGTTAGGCTTAAATACGGAAATTTTTCCAATAACAGTACATTTTACCGTAAGGAAGTTCCACAGTATACTTGCTGTAAAGTATTACAGTAGATTATCAGGCTAAAAAGGCAGAAGTGTTTAATAGTTTGGGCAAAATATGGTGTTTAAGTGAACGACTTGAGTGTGAATTTCTTGATTATTTTTGTAATGTGTAAGGCTTCTTTAATTTTCAGTGCAAACGCAGACTTAGCAGAACGTAAATATCAAAAGCAAGTCGGAGAGTCTAGACTTCGTAAGCTAAGTGGTTTATGGAAAAGTCAAAAGATATGCGAGTTTCGGACACTTGAAACTTGTTGGTGACTTCTTCTGGCTAGGTGACGAGAAGTGTCGTCAATATGACGAAAATTTCTACTCGAGTATGGCTGTGTTAATTGTTAGACATGTAATCAGAACATAGTCCAGCTGCCAGTCGTGTGGGGGACACTTATATCAGTTCTTCAACGAACGTATCACGCTGAATCGGACACGAAAGTGGTGTTAACATGGAAGCGAGACAGCAAGACAAGATCTCACCTTCCTGTGAAATCTCTTGTGAAATTTGTTCTCGTTTGATGATGATGATGATGATGATGACGACGATTTTATTTCACGAGGGTAACAATAACCAAGGCTAATAAACTCGCGGCCCTCAATAAACCTCTTATTTACAAATCAATATGGAAAAACTCTAATTACATATACAATATTAAAATGGAGTCGGAAAATTAAACATTAAAATGATGTAAACATTGCTCATTCATAAAATTCTTACTACACATATTAATCTTAAAACAGATTAATGACTCTGCCTTCCTAATACTAATCGGTATTTTGTTCTAAAGTCTTGCACTTAATACTGAAAAAGTCCGACCACCCCGGTTTCTCTTTTATGCTTAGGACAGATGGCATTTAAGTTTACGTAGCGATTATTCCCAGAGTGGATTTTATTGTCGATTGCTAAATGTTCAATTAGGTAGCTTGGCAGAATTCTATTGATACGTTTATATAAACTGTAACATTTATCTATATTACATTGTTGATAAAAAGCAATCCATAATAATTTATTAAAAAGCACAACTGAAGACGCCTGGCGATCTGCATATAAAATTACTGTTGCTGCACGCTTTTGCAATTTTCACGACTCTATATAACAACTCTTTATCACATGTCGACCAAATAACACTAGATAACTCATTATGGCTGGGATTATTGCATTATAACATTGTCAACGTTGACAATGTGGTAAAACGGCCCTCGCTGCTACCCTTGAAGCAAACTCTTTACAGACTTTCACGACAAGCTCATTCAACGATAGTTTATTATCGATTTCTAAACCCCATGAAGGTTGCAGTTGCTACATTGCTAAGGGTCTTGTCTTCATCTATTTTGACAGTAGGTTTGTCATAAATCTTGTATGCTTATTAGCATTAGCCCAAAGCTGTACTTCACTTACAGATCTGTTCGGTGAAAGTTCCAGTTGAGATACATTCTTGATGTTTACCGGTGCTGTAATACCAGTATCATTAGCGTATAGATCAATTTGTGAACTAACATGCAGCGGCGGATCATTGATGAACAACATAAAAAACAGAGGACCTAAAATTGAGCCCTGGAGAACTCTTTATTTGACTGATGTCTCACATGACTCCTTACCGCCTAAGTGAAGGACCTGCTTTGTACTGCAGAGGCAAGAGTGACACCATTTGAATCCCTGATTATCTACACAATACACGTTTAACTGGTTTAACATTAATGTTAAATTTATAACATTTAATATTAAACAGTAAAATTTCGACCTTATTTCAAGTCCTAAAATTTCGGTTTCATCGAAGAGTAGTCTAAAGGAAGTGGATCTGAATTGCTGGTGGCTTCAAGACCCCGTTTTAATGAATACTTTAACTTCTTCCCGACGTCGTAAGACTTGAACTACTTTACTCTGGCTAACGTCAGACGATTTTACTCGACAAAGGGAGAGTTTCCGCCTCGAAACATTTAACTATAATAAACGGAGTCTCCAGTTTTCCTTTTACTTTGTTTGAAATCGAAATTATCCGGACGCAAGATCACTTTGAATGTAAATGTAGCGTTGGGCAACGGGAGTTTTGTGTTTAGATTGCAGTCGCCATGCATCATAGAAGTGATGATGTAGGTGACTTGTGATTATGTACAAATAGCGTGTACGGTGTTAGCTAAGTGAGTTGCTGTTGGGTTGTCGTACAGTAAACAACATCTTGGTTGATCTGTTGTGCTTGAATTTCCACCTCGGCTGGGACGGCAACTTGTATACCAACATGCTCAAATTATGGTCCAAGCATCATTACTTGGACCATAATTTTCGGAAGACGTCAATACACAAATCAATATTTGAAAATACGAAAATAAAATTTCAAAATTCAAATAAATAATTCGACAACGCAAATCAATATTCCAAGACACAAGTTAATATCGGAAAATACGAAAAAATATTTCAACATTCAAATAAATAATCCAAAACACAAGTTAATGTTCCTAGACACAAACCAATATCTGAAAATACAAAAAGTATTCCAAGATTCAAATAAATAATCCAAAACACAAGTTAATATTCCAACACATAAATCAATATGCCGAGACAAAAAGCAGAATTTCAAAACTCAAATAAATATTCCCAAACCAAAATCAATGCTACATCCCAATACTCAATATCCCAAACAACTAATCAATTGCTCCAATCTCGCACATGTCGCGAGAATCGACAGACATCTAAACATAACCGTCTTCCAAACTGATAACAAGACTTCGTAAAGTGCTAAACGAAAAAGGTGATATTACAACGTATTCGGAGTTAGAATTTATTTTCAATGATTTTACGAAAAGAAAATAGGATAGCCAACATCAAGTACTGTGTTTACATTATTCGTAGCTGTCTTGTGGGTATCTTGTTTTTACCTTTTGAATTTGGAATAAAGAAAGTTTTAATTTGGAGCCCGTAAGTGTCAAGCACAAATCAAAATTCCAAAAGCTAAATAAATATTCTGATGTTTGAAAGTATAAGCCGATATTTCTTTACTCGGATCATAATTTTCGGAAGACGTTGATACGTAAATCAATATTAAAAAATACAAAAAAATATCTCAAGATTCAAATAAATAATCCAAAACACAAGTTAATATTCCTAGACAATGTTGCAGAATCCTCGATGATTCTGATCTGGTTCCCGATTTACATAGAGTGCAATTGACGGGACTGTATCTATACATTTAACCATATAATTTTCGACTTGTTCCTACTATTAATATTCACTCCGTCAGACAAGCCCAGAGCTTTTTGTCACACTCCTTTCAGAACGAATTTTCACACTAATCTAATTGCAAGGACAAGAACTATTGAACACAACACGTTATTCATAAACAACAAGTATTGTCAGTATAACCTGAGTCCAATTTCAGATTTTCACTACGCCTAGTTCTACAAACACTATTAACAACAACTTTATATAAACTTATCCAACAGACACAAACCAATATCTGAAAATACAAAAAGTATTCCAAAGATTCAAATAAATAATCCAAAATACAAGTTAATATTCCAACACATAAATCAATATTCCAAGACAAAAAGCAGAATTTCAAAACTCAAATAAATATTCCCAAACGAAAATCAATGCTACATCACAATATTTAATATCCCAAACAACTAATCAATTACTCCAAGATGGTGTTCACAAGGAAGCGAGCCAGCCCTCCTAGTACGGCTGTGAATGTTAAATGTAAAAGCGAAGTGAAATTCAGCACTCTTACTAAGACCAGCCCTACTAAAGGGGCTGATTACATGGGAAAATTTCAGCCCGGCAGACAGGGTTAAAAAAAGTCGCGATTACATGAAATTACATGGAATATTTACATGATATTTACTATATTACATGAAATATTTGAGCTTCGTGCGATTACCTGGGATTTTTCAGCCCGCGCTGAAACTTTCTCCATGTAATCGGGAGCTCCGTTTTTCAAGTATTTTATCGCAAGACCTGGCTAAAATCTCAGTCCGGTTAACCAGGCTGGAATTTTCGCCCGGCCTGAAATTATTCATGTAGTCAGCTCCTAAGAAGGCTGGCTCTCAACCATATAAACATCCCTCACAGACCACAATCACACCAGCTGTCGCTGAGGATTTTCACTCCGAAGTTTAAGCACTTTCCTGAGATATTGAAGACCTTAAACCTATTCCTGTCCGAGAGATCTCCTTTTGAAGAGGAAAATTGTCTGGCGTTAGCCAAAGGAAACTTAAAAACTCGGGTACGGACCGTAAAGGGCAAAGATCTACGACGTCAGCTTCAACGAAGACATCCTTTCAACAAAACAATTCTTTATGAAAAACAAAGAAAATGAATAACTTCTATTCTCGTCGTTTTGCATACGATGTCACGATGATTATTTTCTCTACATAAGGCCGAAGTCAGCTCACAGAGTAAAAAAGTTTTCACTTAACACCGAATACAGCCTGAGACTAGAGTTATTTTAGGAGAACTGGAACGTTTTAGGAGTTATGAACAAGCCAGGTGGTTAATTAACCGGGGTTGTTTTAAATGACGAAATTTTGATGGCGAAGTCGTTCAAGTAGATATCAGAGATTTCATGGTCCCCAATCTTACACCCATCACTGCCCGAACTAATTTAATTTGACAACCTTTACGAAATGAGCGGGCAAAAAGTTAGTGAATATTGTACAGCCAAATCAAGTGAGAATATTGAGATGAACTAGACAATTTCACTTCCATTCTTGCCACGCAGACACAAGAAATGTTTAACGTGTCCACAAGGGCTATACAACTTTATATTTTGTACGATTATTGCATAAGAATCTTTTTCAACCGGAATATCCACGATAGAATTCGCAACATAAAACGACTTAACACAAGTGAGGCACTAAAAAGACTTCACTAAAAGGCACTAAAAGTGAGGCAGTAAAAGACTTTAATCTTTCTGACACATGTGTGAGAATTCATATTAGATGAGTCATACGCTTGTAATATTTATCAGGTCACATAAACATCGCTTGTAAATATCCTATTACCATTTGTACTGAAGATGGCATGAGTTTTGCCGAAACATGTATACAATAAAGAAATTTGTCGTTTACTTGAAGTCTCTATTAGCACTTGTGCTTCTACGATCTTATAAAAAGACTTCACTGTGCACTTTTCGCGGGCGGAACGTCGAGAATTATCGTTTTGCCTTGTCAAGCGTTTCGTCAAGATTGTATACGTGGGGCTCGTTGCATTAAAGTGTGACTTTAATCGTGACTATTGTTTAACTTTAGCAAACGACAATCAATCTATAAGAATTACGCTTTAGTTCGTTAAGTCTTCGGATGATTACAAGATGATTGAGAGGTGCATACAACCAGGGTCAGAAGTGTTCATCGAGGCTTAAGTTATGCCTGAACAACACCGTTGTTTAAAACATTTGTTTAAAAGCTATTTTAAGATTTCGTCGATATTCCTGGTCACATAAACCGTAGATTATCGGATTGAATAAACTATTACCAAGAGGAAGAAACGAAGTAATCACAGAACAAAGAACCCGATTGCGACATAAACCAGTCAGCTGAGAGTAGTATTTTACAAAGACTTCCACTACAACAAGTGGCCCCCAACAGATAATAAATACCAGTATCACAGTTGCTAAAGTTCTAGCGTTTTTAAAATCTTTCAGAAACGCGCGCCGTTCTCCACCACTTACAGTGTTCTGTTGCTTTGACCACTTTCTTCGTCTGCGATATGCTACGATGAAAATCACGATATACGACGAAGTCATAATCACACAGGGGAGAACGAAGTCAATTGTAAAAAAAAACATGTAGAAGATAGGTTTGGGATTGGAACATTCACCTGTTGGTGTGGAAATTATTTTGGTTTGATTGTTGTATGGGACAGTTCCAAGCGTGGTAGTGATGACAGAATAGACCCAGATAACACCAACGATGTTAGTGCACCTACGGGTCGTCACGTTCGTCTGATAATGAAATGGATATGATATTTTGATACAACGGTCAACACTGATGACTGTTAGCGAAATGATAGACGCTGTTCCGCATAAAAAATTAGACCAATTCGAGAAATAGCAAGCAGTTAACGGCATACGATCAACTAACCAATAAATATGAAACGGGCAAGATATTAATCCAGTCAGAAGATCGGTAATTGCCAAAGACACGATGTAAACTTTACCTTGTTTTCGCAGAGCTTTGTTTCGTCGAGCCGCAATCAAGACGAGTGAATTTGCCACAATAATCCCAATTCCCAACATCGTGAGTACTATCCACCTCCAATCGACGGAAGGACGAACGTTGCCGTGGTCGGTAGAATTATTCGCCATGGACACTGTCCTTTCTTGTAGACTGCACGTATTGTATCTAAAGAACGGCAACGCGTTCCACAACGTCAATTTTAGACAGAAAACTTTAGCGTCACTGATCGATTTTCTTATGACAGATGAGTAACGAAAAACGAGGATTTTCAGGTGTTGAAATAGGAAACTGTGATGCCTCAGAATAAGATAGTACGTGTAAGTCTCAACCAGAGAGATTTAATTCCCGTTTTACCAACCGCATGCGCGGCTTCGACAAAGTTCTCAGGATGAAATGAAAGATCGTTTTGATTGTGGCTAGAAGCAGTCACGTAGCCAGGATGCTCAAGAATTTCAAAGTGGGGAGGGGAAGGCCGGGGAGATTTTAGACAAATGTACCGACAAGATGTTAGCAATGTAATGACAACTATTAAGGAATAATTAAAAGTTAACCAAAGCGAGGTGTAAGAAACTTGAAATTTCATAAAAGAATAAATAATTTCTACTATGCTAGCTCTGGGTGGTACAATGCTATCAAATTTCGAAAATGATTCGCAAAACTCCGCACATCACGTGAGCTACGATAAATACCAACATATCTTCTTTTTCGACCATCACCGCAACCACAACCACTTTGTCCGGAGGGTTGACTGGATCTGTCATTTTTGTCCGTTAAAAAAACAAAACAGAATTCCTTACGAACATTTTGTATTGAACGTCTTTCCCGTACTTAACTTTCGCCGTAGCTAATTTAACAATTTTTTGATCTGATAATTCATACGCAAACGGAATCCGGAACAGACAGGCTTAATGTACCGACGAATTTACTTTATTTACCGACAGACCTTGTCAGCACGAAAAGTGGGGGAGGAGCAACTGCCTCCCCTGCCCTCCCCCTTCGCTAAGCTACTGATTAGAAGGCATATAAACGTAATTTTTCGACATAATTTAGATCATTTTCATAGCGACACTGGTTTCATTTGTTGACTCGCTCACTCGCATGGTTAAGAAGAGCCAATATTAGCATGACAGAGTGTTTGGTTTTAAAATCCTTCTAGTTTGGTTATCAGCTGCCTACGTAAATTGATAGAGTAACAGATGTTAATAGCGGACGTTCTCGGTAACAGTTACGTAGAGTCAGTTCCCACATTAAATTAGTTAAGTAGAATTAGTTCCCATGTGTAAGGCTAAAATCATCGAAAACTAGTATGACACACGACAATTCTAACCACTTCCAGAACTATCTAAGTTTCTACTCTCGATTAATGTTATAATGCCAGTGGCGGATTCAGACAGGTTTATCCGGTTTGTACGAACCAGTGGTGTTTTTCAAAAGATAATAGTTAAATCATAAAAAATTATGTCTTCATATAAAACTTTCTTTACATTTAATAATCACAACTTTTTTCTGGATGAAAATGTCAACTTTATCGGAAAAAAATTCAAAATTTTCCTGGTCGCCCCATTCTCTTGCTAGAAATGAAAGGTACACGAACGCGTTGAAGGATATTCTCACGCAAACCCACTGATCTGAAAAATAAGACTGGATAGATCATCTATTGTTCAAAAAGTGAAGCCGGAAGTCAGCCGTGGCGGCCATATTGGAGTGACCACTTTTCAAGGTGCGCCGTATATTTTGTGTAGGTTACATCGAAGAAATTGGAGGAGAACTTTCAACGTGTGTAGGTTCTTGGCGTATAATTGTCAAATTTTAAGTGAAAACATGCCGAGGAGAGACAACAGTATTTAAAATTGTCCAATTTTCTTTAAAATTACTGATTTTCCAGTGATAAATAATCGACTATTGAGCAACGAGTGATCGTGTTGGTGGCGTGTACTGCACTTCGAGATCTACTGCATAGTCTATGTACTGTGGAGGCCAGAGATTTTTTCTTTTACAGTGCCCGGTTTTATGGATGGAAAAGGCCGTGGTTGTTTGGCGTTCCCAAACCACAAAATTTTAATAGATTCAAGGTTTCATGGGCCACATCTAGACAGCAAGCTGCCAATTGAAGACTCCTGGGCTGTACTATGACATGTAATTTGTTAAACTGGTCTCCAGTATGCTAAAGTAATTTATTTACAGTTTTACCACAATTCACAGGTGGCTGTTTCAGTTATGCTTGTTTCATTGACATTTGGATTTTTAAACTTTGATAAACCTTTAAATGAACTGCTCTACACAGTCATTTGAAACGGGAAAATGTTTCTCAGGATAAGAATTACATTTGGTAAAAAATCTTTATACTTTGCACATATTTGCAATAGAATGTTTTAATGCCATTGCTTTAGCAATTTTTAGAGAAATATACCATTAAAATAGATATCGATGGTATTTGAGGCAAATTTTGCTTTGATAACACTTGCCATTTAAAGGTGTCTAAAGGTTTAGTTATATGAAGTAATTTTCATTTTTCAATGCAGTTGTGTTTAGAGTTGTGTTGAAACTGTTTTACTGTTGATCTATAAAACGAATTGTACAAGTTCAATTCAAATGTACACAATAAAAGCAACCAACCACCTTGTTCTAACTGATGTTGCATTTTGATTTGTGAGAAAAGTAGCTCATTCAGAGGGGTGCCATGAATTTGACATTTAACTAAGGGTGAAGATATTTTTTAGTGAGTTTGTAAAGTTTAAGTTTGTCTTCTGTTAATGTTGATTCTTGAAGTGCCATAGTTCTTTCCTCAAACTGTGTAAGTTGTTCACTTGTTAAAGCAGGACTAGTTGGTGGAATGTCTACTGAACTGTCATCAAGTGGGATAGGTCCATCCCAGTCAATACCATGCTTGTCAGTTACTTCAGTTGGATTGGTACCTTCTTCAGATGTCATCAATGAACCTTGGAACCAAAGCTGAAGGGGTGTATATTTGTTTGCTGTGGACATGGGATGTCTCAACCAGGCAGCAGACCATTCATCCAAACAATGGTTTATGTGATGAAGGAATGCATAATGTAAGCACTATAAGTCATTCTCTGCTTAATACTCCAAGATATTCAGATCCTCCATTAATGAAAACAGCTCATGAAAATTCTTTAAAACATCCTTAAATACATCCCACCAGAGGTGCTCAATTTGTTGGTTGTGCATTCTCTTACCCACAAGAGCTGACCCCTTACCTGGACCACAAGTGTTTAACTTATTCTTGACAACATCCACATTTTCAGTTCCCGAACAACATCACACCTGGTTCTGGTGGGCAATCCCCAGTTTTATACTGCTTTTATGAAATTTTAGAATACTGTGGCAGCTTCATTGTTAGCATTGCAGGGTAAATACACAGGTGTGAAGCCATTCTCACACCCATGAACAACAAAACACCATTTGACAAGTTTATGATTGCCATCAAAATGCCAGAGTCCAAGTGGCCTTGTTCCATTGTATATACATCATTTAATTGCCGTGCACCATCAAGTAGCCACTCCCTGGGGATCAACTCATGAGAGAGCTTCTCTCATATGATGTCTGATGATGAATATACCCCTTGAGGCAAGGTGTCCTGTCAACATTTTTAATCCACATTTTGGATTTGTTCTTTTAGTTGCTCTCACTATGTCATCTCATTATCTTGTAATTCTGTGTAAAGGGAATGCACTGAAAGACTGTATTCTTGCATTTGTCATTTTACAGTCCGTGAACTCACATGAAGTAGCCCTGAAATTGAACGGATACTAAACCTGGCTTTTACAAGTATTGCGAGCTGTTCCTTGTGAACTGCATACTTTGGTCTACCTGGTTATCCAGTGAAAACAGCATTTTCTCTGATGTTCATCCCTGAGCCTCTAAAATTGACCATGAACTGCTCAACAAATTGAATATTTCTTCTGGTATTCTTGTCAAGGAGTCTAAGACAATGACAAGCTTCTGAATTTCTTGAAGCTCTTCTGCTATGTTGAAATTATCAGCACTATGAACACTAGAAACAATCTCCCTTAATTTGGATGTTATTACGTCTTTCAACTCAGCAGTGAAATATGTCACCATGTTCGTCTGTCTTTCTGCCCTGCCGAACGTACCAGCTACTCACACGCACATGAAATTTTGCTAGGTGATGATAATAGTACAACACTGCATAATAATGCCACAGTGCATGGTAATATCGAAACATTGCAAAATAATACTGAAACAGTGCCTAATAATAACAAATCGGTACAAATAATGAAACATTGCACAATAATAACGAAACAGTGTGTACCAATACAAATTAATGCTTTATAATAAAGAAACAGCGCATAATAATAATAACAAATCAACAGTGCATAATACTAACAAAGCAGTGTATAATAATAACAAAGAAATGCAAATTAATAACTAGACATTGCATGATCATGATGAACTTGGGAATAATAATAACGAAAAACTGTATAATAATGAACCGGTAGATAATAACGAAACATAATAGTTCTGACGGTTATGACACCCCATACTTACCAGTGAAATGTCCGTGAAAATTTTCTTTTTAACCTGGATTCTTCATCGTCAGATCCCTCACTACCACTTTGGGATGTGTTGTCGTTTCCTTTCACATTTTTTCTTCGTTTACTACAGCCCTATGTACGAGTTTCCTCATTTTCATAATAGCCTTACAACAACATTACCGAGAAAGTGGTCACTCCAATATGGCGCAGATTGAATTTCGCGGGCTTCATTTTCTCCCGCACTCCAACCCCTGGGTTGCTCGATCCAGTCCTATTTTTCAGATCAGTGACGCAAACCACACGCAATCTCGCAAACCTTGTAACAGAGCCAGAGGCCTGCGAGAGGTAATGAACCGGTCAGTGTTTACCGTGTGAGCTTACAAACCGGTAAAGATGCAATTCCATTGGCTGAAAACTCCTGCAAACCGGTCGTAAACCTCTTGACAGAGCACTCCTTCGGAAGTTTGGTGAAGAATTCATTCCCGTTGCTAAGAGTTGCAGAACAGTGGCCGTCGTTTCCGTTTCAGATCGGTACTCATCTTCTGCTTTCCATAAAAATTATGTTAATTAGGTTTTATTTTCTTTTACTCGTTGCCCAAGTGAGCTGGAACAATTGCCAATATATACCGCTTGGTCCACAATGTTCTTATGTCAGATACCGGATCAAACATTTTAGTAGAAGATGTTTATATTATTCCAATACGACATCTAGTTACTGTCCATCCGCTTTAAATGTTGACATCTCTTGTGACGCCGAGAAGAATCCTGGCCCTCGTGAATCCGGAGATAAAGAACTACCAACATCTTCAAACGGGGCGGTCGTGAAAGGCCTAATACAACGTCAGTAGCTACTCGTGGAGCCAGCAGACGAGGTATTGCGGCCACCGAATGTAGCCCTTTTGATGTTGGTTTATACGCCTTTCCAAATGCTCGACGTCTGACCAACGATCAAAAGTATGACTTAATTCTTAAATGTTGGAACCCAGATCCTTCTTATAGCTTTCCCAAAACTGCAGAAGGTAAGAAAATGAGTCAGAGGTTTTTCAGGCATTTATTAGTTAGAATATATCCATGGCTGCGTTACAGCCAGTTGTATGATGGGGCTTTCTGTTTGCCTTGCATTCTTTTTGGAAATAACTCTGAAAAGCTCGACAAGCTCTGTAAAAGTCCTTTAATTCTTTGGACAAGTGCAGCCAGTAAGTTTGCTGCTCATCAGTCACGTTCAAGTATGCATAAACACAGTGTTCAAGATTTGCAAATCTTCAAGGTCTCCATGGAAAGGCAAAGGAGCTTAGATATTGATCAACAGTTGTTAGTGCAAAGAGCAAAGCGAATACAAGAGAATCGTGAAAAACTTGCACCAATTCTGAAGTGTGTGATATATTGTGGGCAAACAAACCAAGGTTTAAGAGGTCACCCCGATGATTCCAAACATGATGGTAAGCAACAGGGGAATTTTAGAGCCTTGGTTGATTTTAGAGTTGATGCTAGTGATGTGAAATTGAAAGGACATTTAGAAAACATGAAGAGAAATTAAACTTATCTTTCTAAAACAACACAGAATCAACTGATTGAAGGCTGTGCAAAGTTTATTTGAGAAAATATCATTAATGATATTAATACTGGCTCTAGGTTATAGAGTATATTGGCCGATGAGGCAGCAGATATCTCAAACAAAGAACAGCTATCAATTGTCTTAAGATATGTTGGTGCTGAAAGGGTTATAAGGGAAGCATTTATAGGTTTATTTCACTTGTCTTGTGGTTGCACTGGAAGTGCTGTCAATGATGAAATTCTGAAAGCAATTAAAAGCTTTGGTTTAGATCTTGGTTTGTGTAGAGGACAGGGCTATGATGGAGCTGGTGCAATGGCAGGCATTAACAAAAGTACAGCAGCTTTAATTAGGTCTGAATTAAGTAAGGCTGTCTATATACACTGTTCAAGTCATTGGTTGAATCTGTGCATTGCTTCTTCATCTTCTGTTTATATTGTAAGGGAAATGATGGATACTTGCAAAGCTATTGCTGATTTCTTTAATTTATCACCTAAATGTCAAGGCTACCTGATTGAAAATGTCAAAAAGTATTTGCCTGGTTCAAATCACTTTATTTTAAAGGATGTATGTCGGACTAGGTGGATAGAAAGAATAGATGGTTTAGAGAGAACAATTGAGCTATATGTGCCAGTAATAAAAACAATAGAAGCATCAACACCTGAAGTCTATTATCGTATAAATCTAACAGAGAACTTTCTGGCCCATCTCATTACATCATTGAAAGCCAAGTTTGGTAATTACTCTATGGTGATTTATGAATGATTCTGTATTGTTTCAAGTGTGATGTTGACATTGGTGAAAGCCAAAAAACCTTGGAAAAATGAACTTCAAAGATTTGTGGATTTTTATAAAAATGACATACCAAACATTGAAAGACTTGGTGCAGAGCTTGAAATGTGGGAAGCCAGATGGTTAAGAGAATCAAATTTGGATGACTGTACAATTCCAGACAAGATATCAGAAACACTTTGCTTGTTGATAAAGATTTCTACCCAAATATAAATGTAATACTAAATATATTGGCAGTTGTTCCAGCCACTACTTGCTCATGTGAAAGGTCAATTTCTGCATTAAGAAGACTAAAAACATGATTAAGATCATTCATGACAAATAACTGGCTTGGCACTTATGCATGTTCACAGACATATAAATCTTGATGTTGATGCCATCATTGATAACTTTGCTAGAGCACATCCAAGAAGAATGCATCTACTTGATGTTGTTTCTTCAGATGATAAATAATTCTTTTTTAATTTAAAAGTTTCAGCATACTCCATATAGAGTAACCTGCACTTATTTGTATGTAATCAACTTGTTAATATTTCTTCTTAATAAAGAGTGTAAATACAGTTAACAAGCAGTGACTTACAATATTATACTTGAACTAAACAAAATCTTGGCTAAAAATATAATAGGATGGGGTGGGGTGGGGCAGGATGAATTAAGGTGGATTGATATACATGTAAAATGGGACCTGATAGAATGCACAGTTAAGATGTAACACTCAAGTACCAGGTTAACTGTGGCTACAGTCCATAGTTATCTCAACTCCTCCACAATCTCATTGCTTCTATTGGTACAGAACTGGAAGCATATACTTAATTCAAAATTTTTGCACGTAATTATAAACTAGCGTCAAGTATTATATACACAAGAAATTGCATTTCCTGCAATTTCTTGGGTATATAAATATTCTCCAAACCAAAATTTTCCCGGGGGTATGCCCCCAAACCCCCCAAGAAGTATCACAAACCGGTCAAAATTAACCTTAGATCCGCCCCTGAATGCAAATGATTGTTAATTTATAAGTTCTGTTGTTGTGTGAGGCCTTAGTCAAGCCTTGCACGTCTGAAACTGCAGCCGTACTTGGTTAAACTGTTTAATATTTTCACCAAACACCAATATGAAAAGAAATTTCTGCTTATCGACCAATTTTTTTACTTGTAAACATGTTTCGGGAAGCTGATTCCAGCATCAGTGCGCAGTGAGTGAATAACGAATTAAAGAGAGTGTACATGGACTTAAGATATGATAATTAGCATTTGACTAATTACATAGTAACAGACTATATATTAATGAGTGGTTGAGAACAAGACAAAAGAGAAAGGAAAAGCTGTGAGACGGACTACATACTAGTAAAAAGCTACAGCGAACTCTCTTTTCACGGACACTTCTCTAAGAGGCACAAAACGTTTGTTTCCGGCCATTTACGACTTTTACAAAAACCAAACGCTCACTAGGACGGCCAACGGACACCTGTATTTACTCGAATAAGCACCGCATACGAGACCTAAATTTTTCATAAGCGCTGCCTTTAACTGCCGTACTCAAGGACAATGCAGCGATTATTCGCAATGATGTTGAAGAAGCTACTATCCCGATACAGGTGCTTCACTTCGATGAGATTTAAACCCGATGGTCGAGAAGAGAGCGACTTTAATTGTGACGATACTTTAGCGTGCGTTTCGCTTTTTCTCTTGTTCTGGCTCTTTTCGTAATTTTCATTGTCTTTAATTTGATCTCGTTTAAGAACGGTGACCCTTCAAAGCTTGCAGGCGTTTCATTTTCAAGTGGTCGTTATGTTATACCCTAACTATATACCTGCATCTAAGAAGCATGCACATTAGTAAAAAGAAAGTTACTCATGGTACGCGACTGCAAAATCTTCCAGTAGAGTTTTATGCAAAAAAGACAGAAGTTTTAATAGTTTCGGCAAAATATAGTGTTTAAGCCAAGGAATTGGGTGTTAATTTTTGTATTATTTTTGTAACGTGTAAGGCTTCTTTAATTTTCGGTGCAAACGCAGACTTAGCAGAACGTAAAATATCAAAGCAAGTCCCAGAGTGTAGACTTTGTAAGCTCTCAGTGGTTTGTGGGTAAGTCGAAAGATATGCGACTTTCGGACAGTTGAAACTTGTTCCTCAATTCTTGTGGCTAGGTGACGAGTAGTTTCGTCAATATCACGAGAATTTCAACCCAATTTTAGCTGTATAAACTTTTAGCGATATAATCACAACATAGTCCAGCTGCCATTCATGTGGAGGTCAGTTTCCTCGGTTCTTCAACGAAGGTATCACGCTGAGTCGCATACGAAAGTGGTGTATACATGGAAGCGAGACAGCCCTCGTAATACGGCTGGCCCTTCTTGTCGACATCTCGCGTCCTTGTGAAATCCCTTCTAAAATTTGTACTCGGTTACGTAAGAGAGCAGCCCTCCTAAGCGAGACCTCCGGTATTCACTGTCCGAGATTCAGTCCTGCTAGAAGGGTCTGAAATTTCCCAAGTAAAGGCGAGGTGAAATTCAGCCCTACCACGAAGGTTGGTTCGCCTACATATAAACATCCCTAAATGGATTGACGGAAGAACACGGAAAAAAAATCGGACGTTGAAGGATTAAAGGGTCAAATGCAACAATTTTTCATGTACTGAAGATAGATTAAATAAGTACTTGGGAACGTTTGACACTTCCACTCTCTTTATCGCAAATATATTTGAATCATAAATTTGTGATAAGGAGAATCGAGTGAGGCCAGCTACTGTCAGTTATGAAACTTTATGGTCTAAGCTTTATTTTTCCAAGTTTTTCCATGATCATAAATTTGCATTTTTGATGTCATAATTGGTAACTTGTGAGCAATTTCATATTAGAATCGAAACTTGTAGTTTCCAAGGAAGAAGCTGAAAATTCCTGTCCATTTCAAGGCATAAAAGGGCTCTGGAAGCGGCGTGTGTCCGGGCGTCAAGACATCCGCTGTTTCTGCACTGTTTATGCTCAAACATTTACTGCAGGAAATGCAGTAAATGTTTTAGCAGGTGCAACTATGTCGAATAACGAAATGGTAATGGTAGTATTCAGGAAAACGCACGTGTAGTAACGAGCACGGGAGTAAGAAAAACTTCCCTGCAGTGCGGACGGATTTTGTTTGAGGGCGCTGCGAATTAAGAAATCCCGAATGTTTTTACTGCGTCCAAAAGAGGCTAATGGTTTCTCAGTGAAAATGGCTGATGTCTCGCGATGGTTCTGCATTTATTGACGACTAATAATGTCCCTAATCTTATAATTGAAAGGACGAAATGTTAAAACTAAGGGTATTTTGTGACTCGAAATTTCTTCGAAACGTGGTTCAACAGCATCTGAACGGGAAACACTAAAAGCTTTTTGAATGGTAGTGTCTGATAGGTAGGTAGGATATGTCGCGTTTGACAAAAAAGGATTTTATTTCCAAGGATTTCGCCTAAAAAATCCTGTTCTTCACTGCAAAGGACGCGAAGGCGTAGGAATTGAGAGTGGGGGATGGATTGTTTGGTATGATTGGGATGTGAGGAAGAGAATAAAAGATAACTATGTGAACTACACTAAGCAGTCGGCTTGTAAGACACCGACGTTGTCAGCGTATTACCATCAATAGAGACCAAAATTTCAAGAAACGACACAGAGGTTTCACTGATTTCCCATGTAAAACTGAGCGCTGGATGGAATTCATTCACTAAAGTGATGAATCGCTCTAAGTCTACAGCTGAGTATGATGCTGTGCCAAAACAGTCATTAATAAACCTGCCGTAGAAATCAGATAGGGAACCAGTGCATCGTTCAAAATCTGTTTTTCAACATCACCAGCAAAGAAATCGGCAAAATTTCGACCCATTTTCGTGTCAATAGCAAAACCATTCCTGGTTACATAACTTAACTTATGGTACGAGAAAGTTCTACCCTTTTTCATATCATTATTAACAAAACCAAAGTGCAGAAATAGTGCTTCAGAATCATCCACAGAGATATACATGAACAGAAACTTTTCATGATAATCTGACACTGCCGAAGTCAATTGAAAAGTGTCGACCTGAGCGGGATTTGAATGATAATCTTATCTAGCAGCGGACCGGTATCCCGAAGGTGCGAGTTCAAATCAAGCTCGAGTAAACATTTTTCACTTGACTTCGGCGGTGTCAGATTATCGCGAAAAGTTTCTGTTCATGTATATCTCTGAGGATGATTCTGAAAAAGAAATCTCAAACTCATTAATAATTCATGAGCAAAACACAAAGGAAATCAGTACCGAGACGTAGATTGGATGTGATCTTGACTACAACACTGTTTATGGGTATAAATATGTTAAAAAAGGGAGGTCCAAATCCGCTAAAGGGAGTCCAAATCTACTGGGGGTCCATATCCGCTGTGTCACAGGTCTGAAACTTTCTTCATGTAATCGCGAGCTCCGTTTTTCAAGTATTTTATCGAAAGGCCTAGCTAAAATCTCAGTCCGGTTAACCGGCCTGGAATTTCAGACCGGGGTCAACTCCAAAGACGGCTGGCTCGCCTGCCTATAAACATACCCCGCAGACCACAATCACACCAGCTCTCGCTGAGCATTTCCAGATCGACGTTTAAACACTTTTGTGTGATATTGAAGACTTTAAACCTATTCCTGTCCGAGATGTCTCCCCTTGAAGAGGAAAATTGTTCGGCGGTAGCGAAAAAAAAATTATCTGGCGTTAGCCAGTGTAATATTAAAAAGTCGGGTACGAAACGGAAAGGGCTAAAGTGTACGACGTCAACTTTAACAACGTTGTCCTTGATACAAAACAATTCTTTGCCCAAAAGAAAGAGAATGAATAATTTTTATTCTCCAGAACATTCTCAACACCCTCGTCGCTTCCCATAAGATGTCACCCGGACCATTTTCTCGTCATAAGGCGGACGTCAGCTCACGCAGTAAAAAAAGCTTTTACTTAAGACTGAATAGAGCCTGAGACTACAGTCATATCAGGAGAACTGGAGCGTTTTAGGAGTCATAAACAAGCCGGGTGGTTAATTAACCGTGCTTGCTTTAAATGCCAAAAATATGATGGCGAGTAGTTCTAACACGCATCACTGCCTGAGCTCATTTAATTTGAGAACCTAGAAGAAATCAACGCGTGAAAAGTTATTGAATATTGTACAGCCAAATCAAGTGAGAATATTGAGATGAACAAGACAATTTCACTTCCATTCTTGCCACGCAAACACAAGAAATGTTTAACGTGTCGTCAAAGCCTTTACAACATTAGATTTTCTACGTTTACTGCATAAGAATCTTTTTGAAGCGGAATATCCAGGCAAGAATTCGGCACATAAAACGAGTTAACACAAGTCAGACACTAAAAACGATTTGTTGTGCAACTTTCGATGCCGGAGCGTCGAGAATTATCGTTTTGTCTAGTCAAGAGTTTCGTCAAGATTGTATACGTGGTGCTCGTTGCACAAAAATGTGACTTTAATCTTGACTATTGCTTAATTTTACCACAAGAAAATCACTATATAAGAATTGAGCTTTAGTTCTAAGTCTTTCGGTTCTTACAAGGAGATCAAGAGGTTCATACAACCACAATCAGAAGTGTATACTGAGTCTTTTTTTTTTCCTAAACAACACCGTGATTACAATTAAATTACAATAAATATAAAACAAGAAAGAAAAACCCAATATTTTGTCACTTCTTAAAGATCTGTTTAAAAGCTTTTTTAAGATCTCGTCAATATTCCTGGTCACATAAACCGTAGATTATCGGATTGCATAAACTATTACCAAGAGGAAGAAACGCAGTCGTCACAAAATAAAGAACCCGATTGTGACAGAAACCAGTCATCTGGGAGTGATATTTCACAAAGGCTAACACTGCAGAAGGTGGACCCCAACAGATTATAAATATCAGCACGATAGTTCCTAAAGTTCTAGCGTTTTTAAGATCTTTCAGAAACACGCGCAGTTCTCCACCACTGACAGTGTTCTGTTGTGTTGACCATATTCTTCGTCTGCGGTATGCCACGATGACAATCACGATATAAGACGAAGCCATAATCACACAGGGAAGAATGAAGTTAATTGTAAAAAAAAGCAAGTAGAACATAGGTTTGGGATTGAGGCACTCACCTGTTGGTGACAAAAACATTTTGGTTTGATTGTTGTATGGAACAATTGCAATAGTGGCAGTAATGATAGAATACAGCCAGATGACACCAACGATGTTAGTGCACTTACGGGTCGTCACCTTTGCCTTGTAGTGAAATGGATATGATATTTTGAAGCAACGGTCAACACTGATGACTGTTAGCGAAATGATAGAGGCTGTTTCGCATAATAAAGTAGACCAACCTGCAAAATAGCAAGCGGTTACCGGCATACGATCAACTAACCAATAAACATGAAATGGGCAAGCGATTAGTCCAGCTAATAGGTCGGTAATTGCTAAAGACACGATGAAAACTCTACCTTGCCTTCGCAGAGCTTTGTTTCGTCGAGACGTAATTAAGACGAGTGAATTTGCCACAATAATCCCAATTCCCAAGATCAAGAGCACTACCCATTTGAAATCGACGGAAGAAAGAAAGTTGTCGTGATTGCTGGAATTATTGGCCATGGACACTGTCCTTTCTTGTAGACTGCACGTCTTGTATCCAAAGAACAGCAACACGTTCCACAACGTCAATTTTAGACAGAAAACCTTAGCACAACTGATCAATTCTCTTATGACAGATGAATAACGAAAACCGAGGATTTTCAAGCGTTGAAATATGAAACCGTGATGCCACAGAATAAGATAGTTCGTGGAAGTCTCAAGTAGAGAAATTTAGTTCCCCTTTTACCGAGCGGATGCGCGTATTCGCCCAAGTTCTCAGGATGGAATGAAAGATCGTTTTGATTTAGCTCATTTTTAAAACGAGGGTCACTTCCCTTTATTTGTTGACTCACTGACTCGCGTGGTTAAGAAGAGGCAATATTAGCGTGACCGTATGTTTGGTGTTAAAATCCTTTTAGTTTTGTTATCAGCTACCTGAGCAAATTGCTAGATAAAAGAAAATGCCTGAAATAAATGAAAAGTAGTATGACGCAAGACGTTTCTAACAACTTACGGAATTACCAAAGTTTCTGCTCTGTATTAAGTTTATAATGCAAATGATTATTAATTTATAAGTTGTATTGTCGTGTGAAAAACTTTGTCAAGCCTTCCACGTCTGAAATTCAACTTGGTTAAACAGTTTAACATTTTCGCCAAACACCAAAGTAAAAATAAATTTCAAGTCATCGAGCAATTTTTTACTTGTAAACATGTTTCGGGAAGCTTATCCCAGCATCAGTACACAGTGAGTGAGTAACGAATTATAGAAAGTGTACATGGACTTAAGATATGCTAATTAGGATTTAACTAATTACATAGTGATACACTATTTGTAATGAGTGGTTGAGGATGAGATACAAGAGAAGGGCAAAATCTGTATGGACTATAAACTGTTAAGAAGCTACGGTGAACTGTCTCTTCACGGACACGTCTCTAAGACGCACACAACCTTTCTTTCCGGTCATTTACGAATTTTACAAAAACCAAACGTTCTCTACGATGGCCAATGATCATCTGTACTTACTCAAATAAGCGCCGTATACGAGACATAAGTTATTGATAAGCGCAGTCTTTGAATAATTGCCGCATTCAAAGAGAATGCAGCACTTATTCGCAATGATGTTGAAGAAGCTACTTCCCCGATGCAGGTGTTTGACCTCGATGAGATTTAAATCCGATCGTGGAGAAAAGAGTGACTTTAATAGTGACGATACTTTAGGGTGCGTTTCCCTTTCTCTCTTGTTCTGGCTCTTTTCCTAATTTTCATTTTTTTAATTCAATCTAGTTTAAAAATGGAGAAACTTCAAAGCCCGCAGGCGTTTCATTTTCAACTGGTTGTTGTGTTATACCTTAACTATAAATCTTCATCAAAGAAATATGTACATTAGTAAAAAGAAAGTTACCCATGGTACGCTATACACAATATCTAATCAAGAAAATTAGCATTTGGTTTTTGAAGTGCAAAATTTCGTATATCGTTATTTAGCATTTGGTTTTTGAAGTCGATAAGAGTTCGTAGTTTCCATTTTTACTTAGTTCAAACATGCTGGTTATACCTTCAGGGTATATATTATTTCTAACTTTGTAGACAGTAAATGTACTTTTTTGGTATATCCTTCTTCCTTTTAATGGCTGCCAGTTTAAGTCATGTTTCCCTAAGACGGACACCTCTTTAAGACGGAGAGTAACAACGGTCCCAAAGGTGTCTGGCTTTGAAGGATTCTCACTGTTTTTTTCATTTTAAAGTAAAAACATCTCGCCAGTTTCGGCGTCAGAAAAAAAAAATGTCGCCAGTTCACCAAATAAAAGTAAATTTGCAGCAAAAAGATATCACGAATGGTATGTAGTACAGAAGTTTGTTAGGCTAAAATACGGAAGTTTTTCCAATAACAGTACATTTTACCGTAAGGAAGCTCCACAATATACTTACTGTAAAATATTACAGTAGATTATTAGGGCTAAAAAGGCAGAAGTGTTTAATAGTTTGGACAAAATATAGTGTTCAAGTGAAAGAATTGAGTGTGAATTTCTGGATTATTCTTTTAATGTGTAAGGCTTCTTTAATTTTCAGTACAAACGCAGACTAAGC
Organism: Heliopora coerulea; assembly: GCA_030142905.1. Taxonomy (NCBI): domain Eukaryota; kingdom Metazoa; phylum Cnidaria; class Anthozoa; order Scleralcyonacea; family Helioporidae; genus Heliopora; species Heliopora coerulea. The sequence continues at coordinate 1,618,272 of JASJOG010000059.1, read as the reverse complement.
AAAACGTAAATATTAAAAGCAAGTCGCAGAGCGTAGACTTTGTAAGCTCTCAGTGGTTTCTGGAGAAGTCAAAAGATATGCGAGTTTCGGAGAGTTGAAACTTGTTGCTGACTTCTTCTGGCTAGGTGACGCGAAGGTTCGTCAAGATTACGAGAATTTCAACTCGACTGTGGTTGTGTTAATTTTTAGGCATATAATCAGAATATAGTCCAGCTGCCAGTCATGTCGGGGACACTTATATCAGTTCTTCAACGAACGTATCACGCTGAATCGGATACGAAAGTGGTGTTTACATGGAAGCGAGACAGCAAGACAAGATCTCACCTTCCTGTGAAATCTCTTGCGAAATTTCTTCTCGTTTGATGATGATGATGATGACGACGACTTTATTTCACGAGGATAACAATAACCAAGGCTAATAAACTAGCGGCCCTCAATAAACCTCTTATTTACAAATCAATATGGAAAAACTCTAATTACATATACAATATTAAAATGGAGTCGGAAACTTAAACATTAAAATGATGTAAAAATTGCTCATTCATAAAATTCTTACTACACCTATTAATCTTAAAACAGATTAATGACTCTGTCTTCCTAATACTAATCGGTATTTTGTTCTAAAGTCGTGCATTTAATACTGAAAAAGTGCGACCACCCCGGTTTCTCTCTTATACTTAGGACAGACGGCATTTATGTTTACGTAGCAATTATTCCCAGAGTGGATTTTATTCTTGATTACTAAAGGTTCATTTAGGTAGCTTGGCAGAATTCTATTGATACGTTTATATAAACTGTAACATTTATCTATATTACATTGTTGATAAAAAGGAATCCATAATAATTTATTAAAAAGCACAACTGAAGACGCCTGGCGATCTGCATATAAAATTACTGTTGCTGCACGCTTTTGCAATTTTCACGACTCTATATAACAACTCTTTATCACATGTCGACCAAATAACACTAGATAACTCATTATGGCTGGGATTATTGCATTATAACATTGTCAACGTTGACAATGTGGTAAAAAGGCCCTCGCTGCTACCCTTGAAGCAAACTCTTTACAGACTTTCACGACAAGCTCGTTCAACGATAGTTTATTATCGATTTCTAAACCCCATGAAGGTTGCAGTTGCTACATTGCTAAGGGTCTTGTCTTCATCTATTTTGACAGTAGGTTCGTCATAAATCTTGTATGTTTATTAGCATTAGCCCAAAGCTTTACTTCACTTACAGATCTGTTCGGTGAAAGTTCCAGTTGAGATACATTCTTGATGTTTACCGGTGCTGTAATACCAGTATCATTAGCGTATAGATCAATTTGTGAACTAACATGCAGCGGCGGATCATTGATGAACAACATAAAAAACAGAGGACCTAAAATTGAGCCCTGGAGAACTCTTTATTTGACTGATGTCTCACATGACTCCTTACCGCCTAAGTGAAGGACCTGCTTTGTACTGCAGAGGTAGGAGTGACACCATTTGAATTCCTGATTATCTACACCATACACGTTTAATTTCTTTAACATTAATGTCAAATTTATAACATTTAATATTAAACGGTAAAATTTCGACTTTATTTCAAGCCCTAAAATTTCGGTTTCATCGAAGAGTAGTCTAAAGGAAGTGGATCTGAATTGCTGGTGGCTTCACGACCCCGTTTTAATGAATACTTTAACTTCTTCCCGACGTCGTAAGACTTGAACTACTTTACTCTGGCTAACGTCAGACGATTTTACTCGACAAAGGGAAAGCTCCCGCCTCGAAACATTTAACTATAATAAACGGAGTCTCCAGTTTTCCTTTTACTGTGTTCGAAATCGAAATTATCCGGATGCAAGATCACTTTGAATGTAAATGTAGCGTTAGGCAACGGGAGTTTTGTGTTTAGATTCAGTCACCATGTATCATAGACGTGATCATGTAGTTGACGTATGATTATGTACAAATAGCGTGTACGGTGTTAGCTAAGTGAGTTGCTGTTGGGTTGTCGTACAGTAAACAACATCTTGGTTGATCTGTTGTGCCTGAATTTCCATCTCGGCTCGGAGGGCAACTTGTATACTAACGTACTCAAATTATGGTCCAAGTATCATTACTTGGACCATAATTTTCGGAAGACGTCAATACACAAATCAATATTTGAAAATACGAAAATAAAATTTCAAAATTCAAATAAATAATTCAACAACACAAATCAATATTCCAAGACACAAATTAATATCGGAAAATAAAAAAATATTTCAACATTCAAATAAGTAATCCAAAACACAAGTTAATGTTCCTAGACACAAACCAATATCTGAAAATACAAAAAGTATTCCAAGATTCAAATAAATAATCCAAAACACAAGTTAATATTCCAACACATAAATCAATATGCCGAGACAAAAAGCAGAATTTCAAAACTCAAATAAATATTCCCAAACGAAAATCAATGCTACATCACAATATTTAATATCCCAAACAACTAATCAATTGCTCCAAGATGGTGTTCACAAGGAAGCGAGCCGGCCCTCCTAGTAGGGCTGTGAATGTTAAATGTAAAAGCGAGGTGAAATTCAGCACTCTTACTAAGACCAGCCCTACTAAAGGGGCTGATTACATGGGAAAATTTCAGTCCGGCAGACAGGGTTAAAAAAAGTCGCGATTACATGAAATTGCATGGAATATTTACATGATATTTACTATATTACATGAAATATTTGAGCTTCGTGCGATTACCTGGGATTATTCAGCCCGGGCTGAAACTTTCTCCATGTAATCGGGAGCTCCGTTTTTCAAGTATTTTATCGCAAGACCTGGCTAAAATCTCAGTCCGGTTAACCAGGCTGGAATTTTCGCCCGGCCTGAAATTATCCATGTAGTCAGTTCCCAAGAAGGCTGGCTCTCCTCCGTATAAATATCCCTCACAGACCACAATCACACCAGCTGTCGCTAAGGATTTTCACACCGAAGTTTAAGCACTTTCCTGAGATAGTGAAGACCTTAAACCTATTCCTGTCCGAGAGATCTCCTTTTGAAGAGGAAAACTGTCTGGCGTTAGCCAAAGGAAACTTAAAAAGTCGGGTACGGACCGTAAAGGGCAAAGATCTACGACGTCAGCTTCAACGAAGACATCCTTTCAACAAAACAATTCTTTATGAAAAACAAAGAAAATGAATAACTTTTATTCTCGTCGTTTTGCATACGATGTCACGATGATTATTTTCTCTACATAAGGCCAAAGTCAGCTCATAGAGTAAAAAAGTTTTCACTTAACACCGAATACAGCCTGAGACTAGAGTCATTTTAGGAGAACTGGAACGTTTTAGGAGTTATGAACAAGCCAGGTGGTTAATTAACCGGGGTTGTTTTAAATGACGAAATTTTGATGGCGAAGTCGTTCAAGTAGATATCAGATATCTCAAGGTCCCTAATCGTACACCCATCACTGCCCGAACTAATTTAATTTGACAACCTTTACGAAATGAGCGGGCAAAAAGTTAGTGAATATTGTACAGCCAAATCAACTGAGAATATGGAGATGAGCTAGACAATTTCACTTCCATTCTTGCCACGCAGACACAAGAAATGTTTAACGTGTCCACAAGGGCTATACAACTTTATATTTTGTACGATTATTGCATAAGAATCTTTTTCAACCGGAATATCCACGATAGAATTCGCAACATAAAACGACTTAACACAAGTGAGGCACTAAAAAGACTTCACTGCGCACTTTTCGCGGGCGGAACGTCGAGAATTATCGTTTTGCCTTGTCAAGCGTTTCGTCAAGATTGTATACGTGGGGCTCGTTGCATTAAAGTGTGACTTTAATCGTGACTATTGTTTAACTTTAGCAAACGACAATCAATCTATAAGAATTACGCTTTAGTTCGTTAAGTCTTCGGATGATTACAAGATGATTGAGAGGTGCATACAACCAGCGTCAGAAGTGTTCATCGAGGATTAAGTTATGCCTGAACAACACCGTTGTTTAAAACATTTGTTAAAAAGCTATTTTAAGATTTCGTCGATATTCCTGGTCACATAAACCGTAGATTATCGGATTGAATAAACTATTACCAAGAGGAAGAAACGAAGTAATCACAGAACAAAGAACCCGATTGCGACATAAACCAGTCAGTTGAGAGTAGTATTTTACAAAGACTTCCACTACAACAAGTGGTCCCCAACAGATAATAAATACCAGTACCACAGTCGCTAAAGTTCTAGCGTTTTTAAGATCTTTCAGAAACGCGCGCCGTTCTCCACCACTTACAGTGTTCTGTTGCTTTGACCATTTTCTTCGTCTGCGATATGCTACGATGAAAATCACGATATACGACGAAGTCATAATCACACAGGGGAGAACGAAGTCAATTGTAAAAAAAAACATGTAGAAGATAGGTTTGGGATTGGTGCATTCACCTGTTGGTGTGGAAATTATTTTGGTTTGATTGTTGTATGGGACAGTTCCAAGCGTGGTAGTGATGACAGAATAGACCCAGATGACACCAACGATGTTAGTGCACCTACGGGTCGTCACCTTCGTCTGGTAATGAAATGGATATATTTTGATACAACGGTCAACACTGATGACTGTTAGCGAAATGATAGACGCTGTTCCGCATAAAAAATTAGACCAATTCGCGAAATAGCAAGCAGTTAACGGCATACGATCAAGTAGCCAATAAACATGAAACGGGCAAGCGATTAATCCAGTCAGTAGGTCGGTAATTGCCAAAGACACGATGTAAACTCTGCCTTGTTTTCGCAGAGCTTTGTTTCGTCGAGCCGCAATCAAGACGAGTGAATTTGCCACAATAATCCCAATTCCCAACATCGTAAGAACTACCCATCTCCAATCGACGGAAGGACGAACGTTGCCGTGGTCGGTAGAATTATTCGCCATGGACACTGTCCTTTCTTGTAGACTGCACGTATTGTATCCAAAGAACGGCAACACGTTCCACAACGTCAATTTTAGACAGAAAACTTTAGCGTCACTGATCGATTTTCTTATGACAGATGAGTAACGAAAAACGAGGATTTTCAGGTGTTGAAATAGGAAACTGTGATGCCTCAGAATAAGATAGTACGTGGAAGTCTCAACCAGAGAGATTTAATTCCCGTTTTGCCAAGGGCATGGACGGCTTCGACAAAGTTCTCAGGATGAAATGAAAGATCGTTTTGATTGTGGCTGGAAGCAGTCACGTAGCCAGGATGCTCAAAAATTTCAAAGTGGGGAGGGGAAGGCCGGGGAGATTTTAGACAAATGTACCGACAAGATGTTAGCAATGTACCGACAACTATTAAGGAATAATTAAAAGTTAACCAAAGCGAGGTATAAGAATCTTGAAATTTCATAAAAGAATAAATAATTTCTACTATGCTAGCTCTGGGTGGTACAATGCTATTAAATTTCGAAAATGATTCGCAAAACTTCGCACATCACGTGAGCTGCAATTTATACCAACATATCTTCTTTTTCGACCATCACCGCTACCACAATCACCTTGTCCAGAGGGTTGACGTGATCTATCATTTTTGTCCGTTAAAAAAACAAAATAGAATTCCTTACGAACATTTTGTATTGAACGTCTTTCCCGTACTTAACTTTCGCCGGAGCTAATTTAACAATTTTTTCATCTGAAAATTCATACGCAAACGGAATCCGGGACAGACAGGCTTAATGTACCGACAAATTTACTGGATGTACCGACAGACCTTGTCAGCACGAAAAGTGGGGGAGGAGCAACTGCCTCCCCTGCCCTCCCCCTTCGCTAAGCTACTGATTAGAAGGCATATAAACGTAATTTTCCTACATGATTTAGATCATTTTCATAGCGAAGCTGGTTTCATTTGTTGACTTGCTCACTCGCATGGTTAAGAAGAGCCAATATTAGCATGACCGTGCGTTTGGTTTTAAATCCTTCTAGTTTTGTTATCAGCTGCCTACGTAAATTGATAGAGTAACAGATGTTAATAGCGGACGTTCTCGGTAACAGTTACGTAGAGTCAGTTCCCACATTAAATTAGTTAAGTAGAATTAGTTCCCACGTGTAAGGCTAAAATCATCGAAAACTAGTATGACACACGACAATTCTAACCACTTCCAGAACTATCTAAGTTCTTACTCTCGATTAATGTTATAATGCAAATGATTATTCATTTATAAGTTCTGTTGTTGTGTGAGGCCTTAGTCAAGCCTTGCACGTCTGAAACTGCCGCCGTACTTGGTTAAACTGTTTAACATTTTCGCCAAACACCAATATGAAAATAAATTTCTGCTTATCGACCAATTTTTTACTTGTAAACATGTTTTGGGGAAGCTTATTCCAGCATCAGTGCGCAGTGAGTGAATAACGAATTATAGAGAGTGTACATGGATATAAGATATGATAATTAGCATTTGACTAATTACATAGTAACAGACTATATATTAATGAGTGGTTGAGGATAAGACAAAAGAGAAAGGAAAAGCTGTGAGAAGGACTATATACTAGTGAAAAGCTACAGCGAACTCTCTTTTCACGGACACTTCTCTAAGAGGCACAAAACGTTTGTTTACGGCCATTTACGACTTTTACAAAAACCAAACGCTCACTAGAAGAGCATACGGACACCTGTATTTACTCGAATAAGCGCCGCATTAGAGACCTAAATTGTTCATAGGCGCCGTTTTAAGTGTTTAAGTGCCGCACTCAAGGACAATGCAGCGATTATTCGCAATGATGTTGAAGAAGCTACTATCCCGATGCAGGTGCTTCACTTCGATGAGATTTAAGCCCGATGGTGGAGAAGAGAGCAACTTTAATTGTGACGATACTTTAGCGTGCGTTTCGCTTTTTCTCTTGTTCTGGCTCTTTTTGTAATTTTCATTATCTTTAATTTAATCTCGTTTAAGAACGGTGACCCTTCAAAGCTCGCAGGCGTTTGATTTTCAAGTGGTCATTATGTTATACCTTAACCATATACCTGCATCTAAGAAGCATGCACATTAGTAAAAAGAAAGTTACTCATGGTACGCGACTGCAAAATCTTCCAGTAGAGTTTTGTGCAAAAACGACAGAAGTTTTAATAGTTTCGGCAAAATATAGTGTTTAAGCCAATGAATTGGGTGTTAATTTTTGTATTATTTTTGTAATGTGTAAGGCTTCTTTAATTTTCGGTGCAAACGCAGACTTAGCAATACGTAAAATATCAAAGCAAGTCCCAGAGTGTAGACTTTGTAAGCTCTCAGTGGTTTGTGGGTAAGTCGAAAGATATGCGACTTTCGGACAGTTGAAACTTGTTCCTCAATTCTTGTGGCTAGGTGACGAGTAGTTTCGTCAATATCACGAGAATTTCAACCCAATTTTAGCTGTATAAACTTTTAGCGATATAATCACAACATAGTCCAGCTGCCATTCATGTGGAGGTCAGTTTCCTCGGTTCTTCAACGAAAGTATCACGCTGAGTCGCATACGAAAGTGGTGTATACATGGAAGCGAGACAGCCCTCGTAATACGGCTGGCCATTTTTGTCGACATCTCACCTCCTTGTGAAATCCCTTCTAAAATTTGTACTCGGTTACGTAAGAGAGCAGCCCTCCTAAGCGAGACCTCCGGTATTCACTGTCCGAGATTCAGTCCTACTAGAAGGGTCTGAAATTTCCCATGTAAAAGCGAGGTGAAATTCAGCCCTACCACGAAGGTTGGTTCGCCTACATATAAACATCCCTAAATGGATTGACGGAAGTACACGGAAAAAAAATCGGACGTTGAAGGATTAAAGGGTCAAATGCAACAATTTTTCATGTACTGAAGATAGATTAAACAAGTACTTGGCAACGTTTGACACTTCCACTCTCTTTATCGCAAAGATATTTGAATCATAAATTTGTGATAAGGAGGATCGAGTGAGGCCAGCTACTGTCAGTTATGAAACTTTATGATCTAAGTTTTATTATCCAAGTTTTTTCATGATAATAAATTTGCATTTTTGACGTAATAATTGGTAACTTGTTAGCAATTTCATCTTAGAATCGAAACTTGTAGTTTCCAAGGAAGAAGCTGAAAATTCCTGTTTATTTCAAGGCATACAAGGGAGAATCGGCGTGGGTCCGGACGTCAGGACATCCGCTATTTCTGCACTGTTTATGCTCAAACATTTACTGCAGGAAATGCAATAAATGTTTGAGCAGGTGCAAGTCAAACTATGTCGAATAATGAAATGATAGTTGAAGTATTCAGGAAAACGCATTTGTAACAACGGACAGGGGAGTAAGAAAAACTTCCCTGCAGTGCGGACGAATTTTGTTTGAGGGCGCTGCGAATTAAGAAATCCCGAATGTTTTTACAGCGTCCAAAAGAGGCTAATGGTTTCTCAGTGAAAATGGCTGATGTCTTACGATAGTTCTGCATTTATTGACGACTAATAATGTCCCTAATCTTATAATTGAAAGGACGAAATGTTAAAATTAAGGGTATTTTGTGACTCGAAATTTCTTCGAAACGTGGTTCAACAGCATCTGAACGGGAAACACTAAAAGCTTTTTGAATGGCAGTGTCTGATAGGTGGGTAGGATATGTCGCGTTTGACAAAAAAGGATCTTATTTCCAAGGATTTGGCCTCAAAATCCTGTTCTTCACTGCAAAGGACGCGAAGGCGTAGGAATTGAGAGTGGGGGATGGATTGTTTGGTATGATTGGGATGTGAGGAAGAGAATAAAAGATAACTATATGAACTACACTAAGCAGTCGGCTTGTAAGACACCGACGTTGTCAGCGTATTACCATCAATACAGACCAAACTTTCAAGGAACGACACAGAGGTTTCACTGATTCCCCATGTAAAACTGAGCGCTGGATGAAAGTCTTTCACTAAAGTGATGAATCGCTCAAAGTCTACAGCTGAGTAAAATGCTGTGCCAAAACAGTCGTCAATAAACCTGCCGTAGAAATCAGGTAGGGAACCAGTGCATCGTTCAAAAATCTGTTTTTCAACATCACCAGCAAATAAATCGGCAAAATTTCGACCCATTTTCGTGTCAATAGCAACACCATTCCTCGTTACATAACTTAACTCATGGTACGAGAAAGTTCTAGCCTTTTTCATATGTTGATTAAGAAAACCAAAGTGCGGAAATAGTGCTTTACATATTTCTTTGTTAACTCTGTGAAATTTTGGCCGAAGATCAGTGGAATTTGGCCTTTGTCCTTCCTAGTTTCAGTGCCTTCCCAATGCCTTCCATAATGTAAACACGGGCAGCTTTCGTACAGTTAATAACTTTGAAAGTTAATTTAGCAAATAAAACACCAGCTAACTACAGAACTAGGGAGTTTACGAAAACACAACGCGGACATTAAGGACGTCACGGATCGGGATACCGGTCCGCCGCCCTACCTGTTGAGCTATCGAGTCCACAGGGATTGGAGGCGAGTTTTATCCAATTTAAGTGCACGACATATTCTTGCGATAACTTAACGCTTATCCATGAGAGGACGTGCAGTGTTTCAATTCTATTTCAGAATCATCCACAGAGATATACAAGAACAGAAACTTTTCATGACAATCTGACACTGCCGAAGTCGACGGGAAAATGTTGACTTGAGCGGGATTTGAATGACAATGTTATCCAACAGCGGACCGGTATTTCGAAGGTGCGATTTCAAATCCCGCTCGAGTCAACATTTTTCACTTGACTTCGGCAGTGTCAGATTATCGCGAAAAGTTTCTGTTCATGTGTATCTCTGAGGATGATTAACGTTTAACTAACTAACGTTTAAGCACTTTAGTAGATATTGAAGACTTTAAACCTATTCCTGTCCGAGATGTCTCCCTTTGAAGAGGAAAATTGTTCAGAGTTAGCAAAAAAAAAATTGTCTGGCGTTGGCCAGAGTAATATTAAAATGTCGGGTACGAAACGGAAAGGGCTAAAGTGTACGACGTCAACTTTAACAACGTTGTCGTTGATACAAAACAATTCTTTACCCAAAAGAAAGAGAATGAATAATTTTTATTCTCCAGAACATTCTCAACACCCTCGTCGCTACCCATAAGATGTCACCCAGACCATTTTCTCGTCATAAGGCGGACGTCAGCTCACGGAGTGGAAATAGCTTTTACTTAACACTGAATACAGCCTGAGACTACAGTCATATCAGGAGAACTGGAGCGTTTTAGGAGTTCTAAACAAGGCAGGTGGTTAACTAACCGTGTTTGCTTTAAATACCGAAAATTTGATGGCGAAGTCGTTGAAGTTGATATCGAAGATCTTAAGGTCCTTAATCTAACACCCATCACTGCTTGAGCTGATTTAATTTGACAACCTTGAAGAAATCAACGCGTAAAAAGTTATTGAATATTGTACAGCCAAATCAAGTTATAATATTGAGATGAACAAGACAATTTCACTTCCATTCTTGCCACGCAAACACAAGAAATGTTTAACGTGTCGAAAAAGGCTTTACAACCTTACATTTTCTCCGTTTACTGCATAAGAATCTTTTTGAAGCGGAATATCCAGGCAAGAAGTCGCCACATAAAACGAGTTAATACAAGTCAGGCACTAAAAACGATTTGTTGTGCAACTTTCGATGCCGAAGCGTCGAGAATTATCGTTTTGCCTAGTCAAGAGTTTCGTCAAGATTGTATACGTGGTGCTCGTTGTACAAAAACGCGACTTTAATCTTGACTATTGTTAAATTTTACCAAAAGACAATCACTCTATTAGAATTAAGCTTTAGTTCTAAGTCTTTCGGTTCTTACAAGGAGATTAACAGGTTCATACAACCACAATCAGAAGTGTATACTGAGTCTTTTTTTTCCCTAAACAACACCGTGATTACAATTAAATTACAATAAATATAAAACAAGAAAGAAAAACCCAATATTTTGTCACTTCTTAAAGATCTGTTTAAAAGTTTTTTTAAGATCTCGTCGATATTCCTGGTCACATAAACCGTAGATTATCGGATTGCATAAACTATTACCAAGAGGAAGAAACGCAGTCGTCACAAAATAAAGAACCCGATTGCGATAGAAACCAGTCATCAAGGAGTGAAATTTCACAAAGGCTAACACTGCAGAAGGTGGACCCCAACAGATTATAAATATCAGCACGACAGTTCCTAAAGTTCTAGCGTTTTTAAGATCTTTCAGAAACACGCGTCGTTCTCCACCACTGACAGTGTTCTGTTGTGTTGACCATATTCTTCGTCTGCGGTATGCCACGATGACAATCACGATATACGACGAAGCCATAATCACACAGGGGAGAATGAAGTTAATTGTAAAAAAAAGCAAGTAGAACATAGGTTTGGGATTGAGGCACTCACCTGTCGGTGACAAAAACATTTTGGTTTGATTGTTGTATGGAACAATTGCAATAGTGGCAGTGATGACAGAATACAGCCAGATGACACCAACGATGTTAGTGCACCTACGGGTCGTCACCTTTGCCTTGTAGTGAAATGGATATGATATTTTGATACAACGGTCAACACTGATGACTGTTAGCGAAATGATAGAGGCTGTTTCGCATAATAAAGTAGACCAACCTGCAAAATAGCAAGCGGTTACCGGCATACGATCAAGTAACCAATAAACATGGAATGGGCAAGCGATTAATCCAGTCAATAGGTCGGTAATTGCCAAAGACACGATGTAAACTCTACCTTGCCTTCGCAGAGCTTTGTTTCGTCGAGCCGCAATTAAGACGAGTGAATTTGCCACAATAATCCCAATTCCCAAGATCAAGAGCACTACCCATTTGGAATCGACGGAAGAAAGAAAGTTGTCGTGATTGCTGGAATTATTGGCCATGGACACTGTCCTTTCTTGTGGACTGCACGTCTTGTATCCAAAGAACAGCAACACGTTCCACAACGTCAATTTTAGACAGAAAACCTTAGCACGACTTATCGATTCTCTTATGACAGATGAATAACGAAAACCGAGGATTTTCAAGCGTTGAAATATGAAACCGTGATGCCAAAGAATAAGATAGTACATGGACGTCTCAAGCAGAGAAATTTAGTTCCCTTTTTAGCAAGCGGATGCGCGTATTCGCCCAAGTTCTCAGGATGGAATGAAAGATCGTTTTGATTTAGCTCATTTTTAAAACGACGGTCACTTCCCTTTATTTGTTGACTCGGTCGCTAGCGTGGTTAAGAAGAGGCAATATTAGCGTGACCGTGTGTTTGGTGTTAAAATCTTTTTAGTTTTGTTATCAGCTGCCTAAGTAAATTGCTAGATAAAAGAAAATGCCTGAAGTCAACGAAAAGTAGTATGACCCACGACGTTTCTAACAACTTACGGAACTTTATAACTTTATAATGCAAATGATTATTAATTTATAAGTTGCATTGTTGTGTGAGAACTTTGTCAAGCCTTCGACGTCTGAAACTGAACTTGGTTAAACTGTTTAACATTTTCGCCAAACACTAAAGTAAAAATAAATTTCAAGTTATTGACCAATTTCTTACTTGTAAACATGTTTCGGGAAGCTTATCCCCAGCATCAGTATACAGTGAGTGAATAACGAATTATAGATAATGTACATGGACTTAAGATAAGCTAATTAGGATTTAACTAATTACATAGTGACAGACTATGTAGTAATGAGTGGTTGAGGATGAGATACAAGAAAAGGGCAAAAACTGTGAGGACTATAAACTGTTAAAAAGCTACAGTTAAGTGTCTCTTCACGGACACGTCTCTAAGACGCACACAACCTTTCATTCCGGTCATTTACGAATTTTACAAAAACCAAACGCTCTCTATGATGTCCAATGATCACCCTTTTTTACTCGAATAAGAACCGTATACAAGACCTAAGTTATTAATAAGCGTCGCCTTTGAATAATTGCCGCATTCAACGAGAATGCAGCGCTTATTCCCAATGATATTGAAGAAGCTACTTCCCTGATGCAGGTGCTTGACCTCGATCAGATTTAAATCCGATCGTGGGGAAGAGAGCGACTTTAATAGTGACGATACTTTAGCGTGTGTTTCGCTTTCTCTCTTGTTCTGGCTCTTTTCCTAATTTTCATTTTTTAAATTTAATCTCGTTTAAAAATGGAGACCCTTCAAAGCCCGCAGGCGTTTCATTTTCAAGTGGTTGTTATGTTATACCTTAACTATAAATCTTCATCAAAGAAATATGAACATTAGTACAAAGAAAGTTACCCATGGTACGCTATATACGATATCTAGTCTTACTAATTAACTATTTACAATCACATTGCTACGAAATTTACATTAGTAATAAATTTAAACGACATTTAAACAACATTGCTTTCCCGAAGAAAAGACGTGAATTAATGCAAGGAAAGACCTTTGGTTAACTTTGGTATTTATTGGTGATTTATTTCGAAGTTTCGCAGCTAAATAACTAATACTTTTCTCAAGAAAATTAGCACTTGGTTTTTGAAGAGCAAAATTTCGTATATCGTTATTTAGTATTTGGTTTTTGAAGTGGATATGAGTTCGTAGTTTCCATTTTTACTTAGTTCAAACATGCTGGTTATACTTTCAGGGTATATATAATTTCTAACTTTGTACGTAAATTTACTTTTTCGGTATATCCTTCTTCCTTTCAATGGCTGCCAGTTTAAGTCATGTTGCCCTAAGACTGACACCTCTTTAAGACGGAGAGTATGAACGGTCCCAAATGCGTCTGGATTGGAAGGATTCTCACTGTTTTTGTCATTTTAAAGTAAAAATATCTCGCCAGCTTCGGCGTCAGAAAAAAAAGATCTCGCCAGTTCACCAAATAAAAGTAAATTTGCAGCAAAAAGATATCACGAATGGCATGTAGTACAGAAGTTTGTTAGGCTTAAATACGGAAATTTTTCCAATAACAGTACATTTTACCGTAAGGAAGTTCCACAATATACTTACTGTAAAATATTACAGGAGAGTATTATGCTAAAAAGGCAGAAGTGTTTAATAGTTTGGGCAAAATATAGTGTTTAAGTGAACGACTTGAGTGTGAATTTCTGGATTATTTTTGTAATCTGTAAGGCTTCTTTAATTTTCCGTGGAAACGCAGACTTAGCAGAACGTAAATATCAAAAGCAAGTCGGAGAGTCTAGACTTCGTAAGGTAAGTGGTTTCTGGAGAAGTCAAAAGATATGCGAGTTTCGGACAGTTGAAACTTGTTGCTGACTACTTTTGGCTAGGTGACGAGAAGTTCCGTCAACATTACGAGAATTTCAACTCTACTGTGGTTGTGTTAATTTTTAGGCATATAATCACAACATAGTCCAGCTGCCATTCATGTGGAGGACAGTTTCCATGGTTCTTCAACGAAGGTATCACGCTGAATCGGATACGAAAGTGGTGTTTACATGGAAACGAGACAGCAAGACAAGATCTCACCTTCCTGTGAAATCTCTTGTGAAATTTGTTCTCATTGGATGATGATGATGATGACGACTACCTTATTACACGAGGGTAACAATAACCAAGGTTAAACTCGCTGCCCTCAATAAACCTCTTATTTACAAATCAATATGGAAAAACTCTAATTACATATACAATATTAAAATGGAGTCGAAAACTTAAACATTAAAATGACGTAAAAATTGCTGATCCTTAAAAATCTTACTCCACATATTGTTCTTAAAACAGATCAATAACTCTACCTTCCTAATACTAATTGATATTTTGTTCTAAAGTTTTGCACTTAATACTGAAAAAAAGAGACCACCTCGGTTTCTCTCTTAATCTTAAGACAGATGGCATTTATGTTTATGTAGCGATTATTCGGACAGTGGATTTTATTGTTGATTACCAAATGTCCATTTAGGTAGCTTGGCAGAATTCTATTGATATGTTTATATAAAATATAACATTTATCTGCATTACATTGTTGATAAAAAGGAATCCATAATAATTTATTAAAAAGCACAACTGAAGGCGCCTGGCGATCTGCATATAAAATTACTGTTGCTGCACGCTTTTGCAATTTTCACGATTCTATATAACAACTCTTTATTACATGCCGACCAAATAACACTAGATAACTCATTATGGCTGGGATTATTGCATTATAATATTGTCAACGTTGACAATGTGGTAAAAAGGCCCCCTCGCTGCTAGCCTTGAACCAAAAACTTTACAGACTTTCACGACAAGCTCATTAAACGATAGTTTATTATCGATTTCTAAACGCCAGGAAGGTTGCAGTTGCTACATTGCTAAGGGTCTTGTCTTCATCTATTTTGACAGTAGGTTCGTAATAAATCTTGGATGTTTATTAGCATTAGCTCAAAGCTGTACTTCACTTACAGATCTGTTCGGCGAAAGTTCCAGTTGAGATACATTCTTGATGTCTGCCGATGCTGTAATACCAGTATCATTAGCGTATAGATCAATTTGAGAGGTAACATGCAGCGGCGGATCATTGATGAACAACATAAAAAAACAGAGGACCTAAAATTGAGCCCTGGGGAACTCTTTATTTGACTGATGTCTCACATGACTCCTTACCGCCTAAGTGAAGGACCTGCTTTGTACTGCAGAGGTAGGAGTGACACCATTTGAATTCCTGATTATCTACACCATACACGTTTAATTTCTTTAACATTAATGTTAAATTTATAACATTTAATATTAAACGGGAATACTTCGACCGTATTTCAAGTCCTAAAATTTCGGTTTCATTGACGAGTAGTCTTAACAAAGTGGATCTGAAGTGCTGATGGTTTCACGATCTCGTTTTAATGAATGTTTTAACTCTTTCCCGGCGGAGTAATACTTGAATTACTTTACTCTGGCTAACGTCAGACGATTTTACTCGACAAATGGAGAGCTACCGCCTTTAAAGAGTTAACAGTAATAAACGGAGTCTCCAGTTTTGCTTTTACTATAATCGAAATGAAAAAAGCCGGGACGCAAGATCACTTCGAATGTAAATGTAGCATTGGGCAACGGGACTTTTTTTTACTTTGTAGTCGCCATGTATTATAGACGTGATTATGTAGCTGACGTGTGATTATGTACAAATAGCGCGTACGGTATTAGTTAAGAGAGTTGCCGCAGGGTTGTCGTACAGTAAACAACATCTTCGTTGATCTGTTGTGCCTGAATTTCCACCTCGGGTTAGGACGGTAAGCGCCTCAACAACGCCAAGAACGTTAGATCGTCGATAAACCTTGTTCCACGAAAGGTCTGAGAAGGCACTCGAAGTGTCGCTTGGAGATAAGTCATGAATTGAGTTACTGCGCCTTTCGGCCGGCTGGGATGTTGTAAGGCCAGCACATCTCGCAAATGTCGTGAGAATCGACAGATACCTACACATAACCGTCTTCTAAACTGATGACAGGACTTCGCCCAGTACTAAACGAGAAACGTGATATTGCAACGTATTCGGTGTTAGGGTTTACTGTCAATGATTTGACGAAAAGAAAATAGGATAGCCAACATCAAGTACTGTGTTTACATTATTCGTAGCTGTCTTGTGGGTATCTTGTTTTTACCTTTTGAATTTGGAATAAAGAAAGTTTTAATTTGGAGCCCGTAAGTGTCAAGCACAAATCAACATTCCAAAAACTAAATAAATATTCCAATGTTTGAAAATATAAGCCAATATTTCATTTCTCAGACCAGAATTTTCGGAAGACGTTAATACACAAATCAATATTTGAAAATACGAAAAAAAAAAATTCAAAATTCAAATAAATAATTCAAAACACAAATCAATATTCCAAGACAAAAATAAATATCTGAAAGTACAAAAAAATACTCCAAGATTCAAACGAATAATCCAAAACACAAATCAAAAAGTCTAAGACACAATCCAATATCTGAAAATAGAGAAAAATTTTCCAACATTGAAATAAATAATCCAAAACACAAGTTAATATTCCAACACATAAATCAATATTCCAACACATAAATCAATATTCCAACACATAAATCAATATCCCAAGACAAAAAGAAGAATTTCAAAACACAAATAAATATTTCCAAACAAAAATCAATGCTACATCACACAGTTCAATATCCCAAACAACAAATCAATAGCTCCATCATGGTGTTTACAAGGAAACGAGCCGGCCTCCTAGTAGGGCTCTAAATGTGAAACGCAAAAGCAAAGTGAAATTCAGCACTCTTACTAAGGCTAGCCCTACTAAAGGGGCTGATTACATGGGAAAATTTCAGCCCGGCAGACAGGGTTGAAAGAAGTCCCGATTGGATGAAATATTTCAGCTCGGGCTGAAACTGAAATCGGAAGTAAACCTGGGTAGGAATTTGTCGGTAGCCGCTGTTGCTTTGGCAATTACTATCTTCCCACGCCTGTCCGGTTAAACGAGCTGGAATTTCAGACCCGGGCTGAAATTCTCTTTGTAGTCAGCTCCTAAGAGGACTAGCTCTCCTTCATATAAACATCCCCCGGCAGACCACAATCACACCAGCTCTCGCTGAGCATTTCCACACCGAAGTTTAAGCACTTTTGTGGGATATTGAAGACCTTAACCTTATTCCTGTCCGAGATGTCTCTCCTTGAAGAGGAAAATTGTCTGGCGTTAGCCAAAGTAAAATTAAAAAGTCGGGTACGACGCGGAAAGGGCTAAAGTGCAATTTTAACGACGGTGTCCTTGATACAAAACAATACTTTATGGAAATCAAAGACAAGGAATAATTTTTATTCTACAGAACATTCTCAACGACGACGTCGCTTTGCATAAGAGGTCACCCAGACTATTTTCTCGTCATAAGGCGGTCGTCAGCTCACGGAGTGAAAAAAACTTTTACTAAAGATTGAATACAGCCTGAGACTACAGCCATTTTAGGAGAATTGGAGCGTTTCAGGAGTCATAAACAAGCCCGGTGGTCAATTAACCGAGGTTGCTTTGAATGCCGAAATTTTGATGGCGAAGTCGTTCACGTTGATATCGGAGATCTTAAGATCCTTAATCATACCCTCATCACTGCCTGAGCTGATTTAATTTGACAACCTTGAAGAAATCAACGCGGAAAAAGTTATTGAATATTGTTCAGCCAAATCAAGTGACAATACTGAGAGGAAGAACACAATTTCACTTCTATTCTTACCACGCAGACACAAGAAAGATTTAACGCGTCGACAAAGGCTTTACAACCTTACATGTCCTCCGCTTACTGCATAAGAGTTTTTTTTGAACCGGAATATACAGGCAAGAAGTCGCCACATAAAACGACTTAACACAAGTCAGGCACTAAAAACGACTGCGTTGTGCACCTTTCGCTGCCGGAGCGTCGAGAATTATCGTTTTGCCTAGCCAAGCGTTTCGTCAAGATTGTATACGTGGTACTCGTTACACAAAAACGTTACTTTAATAGTGACTATTGATTAATCTTACCAAACGACAATCAATCTATAAGAATTAAGCTTTAGTTCTAAGTCTTGCGGTGATTACAAGGAGATTAACAGTTTCATACAACCACAATCAGAAGTGTTTACTGAGTCTTAATTTATGCGGAAACAACACCGTGAATTAAACTACAATGAATATAAAAAAAGGAAGAAAAACCCAATATTTTGTCACTTCCTAAACATCTGTTTAAAAGTTATTTTAAGATCTCGTCGATATTCCTGGTCACATAAACCGTAGATTATCGGATTGCATAAACTGTTACCAAGAGGAAGAAACGAAGTCAACACAAAACAAAAAACCCGATTGCGACATAAACCAGTCAGCTGGGAGTAATATTCTACAAAGGCTCCCACTACAACAGGTGGCCCCCAACAAATCATAAATACCAATACGACAGTTGCTAAAGTTCTAGCGTTTTTAAGATCTTTTAGAAACACGCGCCGTTCACCACCACTGACAAGGTCCTGTTGTTCTGACCATTTTCTTCGTCTGCGATATGCTACGATGAAAATCACAATATACGACGAAGCCATAATCACACAGGGGAGAATGAAGTCAATTATAAAAAAACCCAAATAGAATATAGGTTTGGGATTGATGCATTCACCTGTTGGTGTGGAAATCATTTTGGTTTGATTGTTGTATGGGACAGTTCCAAGCGTGGCAATGATGCCAGAATACAGCCAGATGACACCAACGATGTTAGTGCACCTACGGGTCGTCACCTTTGCCTTGTAGTGGAATGGATATAATATTTTGAAGCAACGGTCAACACTGATGACTGTTAGCGAAATGATAGACGCTGTTACGCATAAATAATTAGACCAACCTGCAAAATAGCAAGCGCTTAACGGCATACGATCAAGTAACCAATAAACATGAAACGGGCAAGCGATTAATCCAGTCAGTAGGTCGGTAATTGCCAAAGACACGATGTAAACTCTACCTTGTTTTCGAAGAGCTTTGTTTCGTCGAGCCGCAATCAAGACGAGTGAATTTGCCACAATAATCCCAATTCCCAACATCGTGAGCACTATCCACCTCCAATCGACGGAAGGACGAACGTTGCCGTGGTCGGTAGAATTATTCGCCATGGACACTGTCCTTTCTTGTAGACTGCACGTATTGTATCCAAAGAACGGCAACGCGTTCCACAACGTCAATTTTAGACAGAAAACTTTAGCGTCACTGATCGAATTTCTTATGACAGATGAGTAACGAAAAACGAGGATTTTCAGGCGTTGAAATAGAAAACTGTGATGCCTCAGAATAAGATAGTACGTGGAAGTCTCAACCAGAGAGATTTAGTTCCCCTTTTACCAAGGGCATGCGCGGTTTCGACAAAGTTCTCAAAATGAATTAAAAGATCGTATTTATTGTGACAAGAAACAGTCACTCAGCCAGGCTGGCCAGGTATTTGAAAGAGAGGAGGGAGAGGGCAGGGGAGATTTCAGACAAATGTACCAACAAGATATTAGCAATGTACGGACAAGATGTTAGCAATGTAGCGACAAATATTAAGGACAAATCAAAGTTAACCAAACCGAGGACATGAGAAACTTGAAATTCGATAAAGGAATAAATTATTTCTACTATGCTAGCTCTGGCTGGTATAATGCTATTAAATTTCGAAAATGATTCGATAAACTCCGCACATCACATGAGCGGCGATTTATACCAAGATATCTTCTCTTTCGACCATCATTAATGTACCGACCAATTTACTGGATGTACCGACGGACCTTGTCAGCACGAAAAGTGGGGGAGGAGCAACTGCCTTCCCTGTCCTCTCTATTCGCTATGCTACTGGTTAGAAGGCATATAAACGTAATTTTCCGACATCATTTAGATAATTTTCATAGCGACGCTGGTTTCATTTGTTGACTCGCTCACTCACATGGATAAGAAGATCCAATATTAGCATGACAGAGTGTTTGGTTTTAAAATCCTTTCAGTTTTGTTATCAGCTGCCTAGGTAAATTGATAGAGTAAGGGATGTTAATAGCGGACGTTCTCGGTAACAGTTACGTAGAGTCTGTTCCCAAATTAAACTAGTTAAGTAGAATTAGTTCCCATATGTAAGCCTAAAATCATCGAAAACTAGTATGACACACGACATATCTAACCACTTCCAGAACTAAGTTCCTGCCCTCCATTAATGTTATAATGCAAATGATTATTAATTTATAAGTTGTATTGTAATGTGAGGCCTTAGTCAAGCCTTGGACGTCTGAAACTGAAGCCGTACTTGGTTAAACTGTTTAACATTTTCGCCAAACACCAAAGTGAAAATAAATTTCAGGTTATCGACCAGTTTTTTATTTGTAAACATGTTTCGGGAAGCTTATCCCAGCACCTCTACACAGTGAGTCAATAACGGATTATATAAAGTGTATCATAGACTTAAGATATGCTAATTAGGATTTAACTAATTACATACTGACAAACTATATAGTGATGAGTGGTTGAGAATAAGACAAAAGAGAAGGGCAAAAGCTGTGAGAAGGACTACATACTGTTAAAAAGCTACAGTGAACTCTCTTTTCACGGACACGTCTCTAAGACGCACACAACGTTTGTTTTAGGCCATTTACGCATTTTACAAAAACCAAACGTTCTCAAAGAAGGCCAACGGATATCCGCATTTACTCGAATAAGCGCCGCATACGAGACATAAATTTTTCATAAGCGCCGCCTTTGAATAAGTGCCGCATTCAAGGACAATGCAGCGCTTATTCGCAATGATGTTGAAGAAGCTAGTTCCCTGATGCAGGTGCTTGACCTCGATGAGATTTAAATCCGATCGTGAAGAGAGCGACTTTAATAGTGACGATACTTTAGCGTGCGTTTCGCTTTTTCTCTTGTTCTGGCTCTTTTCGTAATTTTCATATTTTTAATTTAGTCTCGTTTAAAAACGGTGACCCTTCAAAGCTCGCAGGCGTTTGATTTTCAAGTAGTTGTTATGTTATACCTTAACTATATACCTCCAACTAAGAATTACGCACATTCATAAAAGAAAGTTACTCGTGGTACGCTACTCCAAAATACTACAGTAGATTTTTATGCTGAAATGACAGAAGTTTTTAATAGTTTGGGCAAAATATAGTGTTTAAGCGAAGGAATCGGCTGTTAATTGCTGTAGTACTTTTGTAACGTATAAGGCTTCTTTAATTTTCGGTGCAAAAGTAGACTTAGGGTAATGTAAAATATGCGAGTTTCGGATAGTTGAAACTTTTTCCTGAACTCTTGAGGCTAGGTGACGAGTAGTTTCATCAACATCACGAGAATTTCAACCCGACTGTGGCTGTGTTAATTTTTAGCCATATAATCACAACATAGTCCAGCTGCCATTCATGTGGGGGACACTTACCTTGGTTCTTCAACGAAGGTATCACGCTGAGTCGCATACGAAAGTGGTGTTTGCATGGAAGAGAGACAGCCCTCGTAGTACGGCTGGCCCTTTTTGTCGACATCTCACCTTCCTGTGAAATCCCTTCTAAGATTTGTACTCGTTTACGTAAGAGGGCAGCCCTCCTCAGCGAGATCTCCGCTGTCCACTACCCGAGATTCAGTCCTGGTAGAAGGACCTGAAAGTTCCCATGTAAAAGCGAGGTGAAATTCAGCTCTACCACGAAGGTTGGTTCGTCTCCATATAAACACCCCCTAAATGGATTGACCGAAAAACACAGAAAAAAATCGGCCGTTGAAGGATTAAAGGGTCAAGTGCAACAATTTTTCATGTACTGAACATAGATTAAATAAGTACTTGGGAACGTTTGACACTTCCAGTCTCTTTATCGTAAAGATATTTGAATCATAAATTTGTAAAAACGAGAATGGAGCTGGGTCAGCTACGGTAAGTTATAAAACTTTATTGTCTAAGCTTTATTGTCCAAGTTTTTTCATAATCATAAATTTGCATTTTTTATGTCATAATTGGTAACTTGTCAGCAATTTCATCTTAGAATCGAAACTTGTAGCTTCCAAAGAAGAAACTGAAAATTCCTGTTGATTTCAAGGCATATAAGGTCTCTGGAAGCGGCGTGTGTCCGGGCGTTAGGACACCCGCAATTTCTACACTGTGGGTGGTCAAACATTTATTGAAGGAAATTGAATGTTTGAGCAGGTGCAAGTGAAACTATGTCGAATAACGAAATGATAGTGGTGGTATTCAGGAAAACGCACGTGTAGCAACAAGCACAGGAGCAAGAAAAGGTTCCCTGCAATACGCATGAATTTTGTTTTCGCGCGCCACGAACTAAGCAATCCCGAATCTTTTTGCTGAGTTGAAAAGAGGATAATGGTTTCTCAATAAAAATGGGTGATATCTTATGACGGTTCTGCATTTATTTACGACTAATAATGTCCCTAATTTTATAATTGAAAGGATGAAATGTTAAAACTAAGGGTATTTTGTGACTCGGAATTTCTTCCAAGTGTGGTTCAAGAGCGTCCGAACGGGAAAAACTAGAAGCTTTTTGAATGGTAGTGCCAGATTGGTAGATAGGATGGTAGGGTAGGTAGGTAGGTAGGTAAAACTTTATTTAAACACGCTAGCCTCGATCAACATAATACGCTGCTTTCCACGAGGGGCGTCACACATTAACTATATACAAACTGAACTATATACAAGTTAAGCAATATAAGCAAAGATTAAACTATATAAAGATTAAAAAAAACTTAAATTAAAAATTGGTGTGATCCAATAACAATTACATCAGGCGTATTTTCTTTTTAAGAGAAAAAAGAGTTTCAGACTTTTGAAAATCTTCAGGAAGATAATCCCACTGCATGGCAACACTATATCGAAAACTTTTCTTCAGAAATTCACTATTAGGCTTAGGCAAGAGTAGATCTGTATCACTACTACGTAAATTATAATTATTCTGAATTGTATTTCTTTCACAGAAAAGTTCATTTAGATTAGGGACAGTGTGGTTATTAAGTATTTTGTACATCAATATCAATTTGTTCTCTAATCGTTTCGCATTAAGTGTTTGCCAACCGAGAGCGTCCAGGACATCGGCCGATCTAACATCGTAACTGAGTCCAGAAATCACTCTAGCTGCACGACATTGAAACTTTTGTAATTTATCTTGAAGTGTTTTACCACAATTATCCCAAAGAGGGGAGAAGTAATCGAAATAAGGTTGAACCATTGCTTTATAAATTGTTTGCAGAGTTGCAGGTGGAACGTAGGGCTTTATACGCCTCATAGCTCCAATTCCTGCATTCACTTTTCTGCATATTGTCTCCATATATCCACCCCTAAACATGTATATTTAATGGTTCGAAAAATAGGGGTATTATTCATAAGTACTGGTGTATTTCCAACTTTATTGTTAAGGATATGAGAAGACCCAACAAACATCACTTTTGTTTTGGTGGGATGGTGTTGGAATTTATTTTTCAAAAGCCACATCTGAATATTAGTTAAGTCACTATTTAAATTCTGGATTAATGTCTCAATATCTTCTAAAGAAGACGAAATTTGCGTATTATTTGCATAGAGATATGGAGTTGTTTTTTTCAGAAAATCAGACATGTCATTTACGTAAAGTAAAAATAACAATTGTCCCAATATTGAACCCTGCGGAATACCGCATCTTATTTTCTTTGGTGAAGATGTATGGCCATTCACTAGACATACTTGCTCTCTATTCGTTAGGTAAGACTCAAACCATCTTAATTCAGTGTCTTGTATTCCAAATTGATTTTTAAGCTTTCTCAATAAAATATCATGATTAACAGAGTCAAACGCTTTACGAATATCCAAAAATACAACTCCATTTATTTTTCCTTTATCCATGTCACTTAGCCATTGGTCACACATCTGGTTAAGTGTGCCCACGGTTCCATGTTTTGGTCGAAATCCTGATTGAAATTTTGATAATAAAGAGTTGTCATTCAGATATTTATATATTTGAGTAAAAACTTCTCTTTCAAATATTTTACTTATTATGGGTAGAATCGAAATTGGTCGGTAATTTTCACATTTTTTTCGGTCCTCTGCTTTATAGATCGGAGAAATTCGTGCTAATTTCCAATCGTTTGTGTAAATACCTATGTTAAGGGACCGCCTAAATATAACAGTCAACGATGGCGCAATGATGTGTGATACCGCTTTGAGAGCTTTTACCGGTATGTTATCCATACCGATTCCCTTAGAAGCTTTGAGATTTCGAAGACGAAAGGCAACACTGCTCACACTGATATCAGAAAAATAAAAACGAGTCCCCGGGTAATGATCATAAGAGATTGGGTCATCACCCACATTATTATAAAGAGGATCAGACTCAACAGCCAATTTCATTCCTACATTTGTAAAATAATCGTTAAAGGATTCAGCAATAATTTTACCATCTGAGACAATTGTATCATTAATTTGAAGCTCTTTTACATTAGTCGATTTACGTTTTCGTCTCGAAATCGTATTTATCAAAGACTAACTTTGACATTTTTAGAAGATATGCTATCCTCGATTTTCTCACAGAAATATTTAGATTTTGCCTTACGGATCTCAATGTTCACTTTATTACGTTCAGATTTATACAACAGCCATTGTGGCTGAGAATCACATCTTATTGCTTGTTTCTTGTGGAAATCCCTTCTCATACGCTGCTTAATTTGAGGGGCAATCCAAGGTATTCCATTCTCCTTCAACCTCTTCTGCCGCAGAGGTGCATGCTTATCAACAGCCTCAAGAAAAAAAGATTTCCACACTTGCCAGGATATGTTTGGATTATCGAATTGGTTTACTGTGTCCCAAGGAAGTTGCGAAACATCATGAATAAAATCATTTTGCACAAAATTTTTAAAATCTCTAACTTTTCTAACCATAGGTGATGTTTTTTCCGATTTTGTCAATATACGGTTTCTTACTGCATAAATCATACTATGATCAGATATCCCAAGGTGAATAACACCAAACTGGGAAATATTTTCAGGTTTGTTAGTTAATATTAAATCAATTAAAGAAGCTGATGTCGGCGTCATTCTTGTTGGCTCATTAATAAGTTGATCAATCTGATTGAGCAAACATAAGAATTGTAATTTTCGTATTTGATGATCAAGCGGTGTTTTACTAACATCACAATTCAAATCTCCTAAGACAATTAATTCTTTTTTTTCACATTCACATTTGCATAAAAACACCGCATACTCATCAAACACATTTATATCTGAGTTTGGCTGTCTATACCACGCATTAATTAAAATAGATTTGTTATATGGCTTATTAATTTCAATACATACCATCTCGAGACCTTCCGGTGTTAGATCTTTTCTTTCCGAGAATAGTATGTTATCACGGACATATAGAGCCACACCACCCCCAAATCTATTACGATCTTTCCGAACAATATCATACCCTAATATATGTATTTCGTTATCGTAAATACTATTATCTATTTTGGATTCATTGATTGCAAGAATATCAAAAGTGTATTCAGCAAGAAGTATTCTAATTTCGTCTATATGCTTTAGCAGGCTGTTTATATTCAAACTAGCGATCTTTAAACCCTTCGATGTAGCTTCGCCATGCAGTAAATGGCCATAAATACCTGAATCTGGATCGCACCTTGTTAACGTAGCAGTCGAGGAGTCCCTGCTAGTAATGTCATCAACAGTTGGTTCACGATAGTATGAAAATCCTGTACTGAGCTTCGATATGGTCTTGGAGTTAGTTGCTGATCTCCTCTGAGGAATCTAATAAAAGGAGATGATAAGAATGCAGAGCCTTTAGGATTTAGATGCAGCTTACCGCCATTCAAACATGTGCTATCGATAGAAGAGTTGTCAATAAAGGAAATGTTATACTTTCTAGATAGATCCTCCAGTTTCTTATTAACTTGGATGATGTTTAGCTCTACTTCAATGTCTTGTCTCATCGTGATTCCCGATACTCCAATTTTTGCATTTGGGAATTTGGATTTGGTTTTGAGAGTAAAACTTTCGATTTTCTTCACACATACCTCAGCTGAGTCGACTGGAACGTTATTTGTCCCAGCGTGAATAATTACGTGGGAGGGCGTCGACTTGACATTGATTGTTTCTAGTTCCGCTTCAATGCCTTCAGCAGTTTTCCATGGGTACGTGTATTTATTTATTTATTTTCCTCTTTGTTAACTGTTTTGGATCAATATGTTTAATGATGGAATCCCCTATAACAAATATTTCCGCTAACCTACCATCAGTAGTTTGGCTATCTTTGTTCACCAGTTCCTCTTTGTTCGCCTGTTTCTCATTGTTCGCCATTACTTGTCTTTCTCCACTATCAGGTCTTTTCAGGCTTGTCGAATTCTCTTCGTCTTCATTATTAATGTCACTTGAGGCGGTATCCCTTAGAACAGAGAAGCGATTCTTAGTTTGTATTTCGAAGTAGTTGTTAGTGCGTGCCGTTTCCCTTGAATTGTCTATTGCTGTCGGGGAGTTAATTTTTTGTCTTCTAACAACCTTGAAAGGCCCGTTTTCTTCATTTTTATGATCTTCCTGTAAAAGCTTTATTGAAGTAACTAAGCTGTTCTTATCATTTTCTAAATCCCTTATCCTTGCATTCAAATCTGATACTATCATTTTATAGCCACTCACTTGCTCAGCGAATTTCAAGTTTTCCTTCTTTAGCAAAGTATTCTCATTTTTAAAAATGCATTATATTCAGATTGTGATGCATCATTGCGTTCATGGATAACTTCTCGAGAGCTTGCTAAACTTAATTCTTGAATTTGGCTCTCCAACTTTTCAATCTTGAATTCCAGCCGTTCTTCAAGACTCTGAATTTGTTGAAGAACAAACCCAGGAACGGCAGGGTCTTGAATAGCAGTGCTCTTAGAGCTAGACCAAAGCAATTCGCTCTCCAATTCGGGTTCATCGTCTTTCTCCCCGACCTCGTTAAGATAGAGCTCTTGACTCATTGCAGCATCAGATTCCATTAGATATATAATTGATTTCAACTGTGATTTTAATTCTTCACTTCCCTCTCCGTTAATAGTTAATGATTTGCTCTTCATGTATCATCTCACACACAGGTCGTCAACCTCTAGCTTCTTGCAATCTTCACCCGACGATGTGCATGATATCTGTTTCTCAAGTATGTTATTCATCATAATTTCCAAATTTTCAAACGTGTCATTCCATCTGAACTTTTCTTTATCATTCATTGTTAAATGTCGGGTCACATTGCTATCAAATTTCACCTATCCTACAATGTTTAACTCAGGGTTGTCGGAGCTCTCAACTAGACGTCTTTCTGCCGCGTTTCACAAAAAAGGATCTAATTTCAAAGGATTTAGCCTCAAAATCCTGGTCTTCACTGCAAAGGTGGCGAAGGCGCAGGAATTGAGAAGATAACTATGGGGATGAGTCGGCTTGTAAGACACAGACGTTGCCAGCGCATTACCATCAACAGAGAACAAAATTTCAAGGAACGACACAGAGATTTCACTCATTTCCCATGTAAAACTGAGCGCTGGATAGACATCATTCACAAAACTGATCAATCGCTCTCACTCTACAGCTGAGTATGATGCTCTGCCATTAGCGTAGCCAAGGGGGGGAGGGGCAGTTGCCCGCCACTTTTCGTCCTGACTAGATCTGTTGGTACATCCAGTACATTTGTCGGTACATTAAGCCTGTCTGTCGCGGATTCCGTTTGCGTTTGAATGATCAAACAAAAAAATTAAATAAGCTCCGGGGAAAGTTAAGTACGGGAAAGACCTTCAGTGCAAAATGTTCGTAAGGAATTCACTTTGTTTCATTTTTTTTAAATTGACAAAAAAGATAGGTCCAGTCAACCTTCAGGACCAAGTGGTTATGGTAGCGGTGATGGCCGAAAAAGAAAATATGTTGGTATATATCACAGTTTACGTGATGTGCGCACTTTTGTGTTAAATCATTTTCGAAATTTAATACCATTATACCCACCAGAGCTGGCAAGATAGAAATCATTTACTCATTTATCGAATTTGAAGTTTTTCTTGCTCTCGGCTTGGGTAACTTTGATTTTTCCTTAATATTTGTCGGCACATTGTTTACATCTTCTCGGTACATTTGCCTAAAATTTCCCTTGCTCACCCACTTTCAAATTCTTGGCTGCGCGACTGTGCTGTGCCAAAACAGTCATAAATGAATCAGCCGTAGAAATCAGATAGGGAACCAGCGTATCGTTCAAAAATCTGTTTTTCAACATCACCAGCAAATAAATTGGCAAAACGTGGACCCGTTTTCGTGGCCATAGCGACACCATTCCTGGTTACCTAACATAACTAATGGTACGAGGAAGTTTTTGCCTTTTTCATATGTTGATTAACAAAACCAAAGTGCGCAAATAGTGCTTTACATATTTCTTTGTTAATGCTGTGAAATTTTGGCCGAAGGTCAGTGGAATGTGGTCTTTGTTCTTCCTCGTTTCAGTGCCTTCCCAATACCTTCCATAATGTAAATACGGCAGCTTTCGTACAGTTAATAACTTTGAAAGTTAACTTAGCAGATAAACACACCAGTGAAATACAGAACTAGGGAGTATACGAAAACGCGACGCGGACATCAAGGACGTCACGGCTTTACAGTAAGATTTCACTTCCAAAACAAATGAAATGGATTATTTGTGATCCTTGAGTATTCTTCACGCCGTCCTAACTCATAACAAGACACAATAAAGATCATTTCCATGTTTTCACTACGACGACGACGACACTTCAAACACGGAATATAACTGGTTAAAATTGCTTGGAAACATTTATTAAAAAGAAAACATATATTCTTAGTTTAGCATGTGTGGTTTTCACGTCTGTAGAGTTGAAACAACTTAGTTTACTGGCGTCGGCGTCGCAGCTTTCGTAAACTCCGCACTGTCGCGTTTGAAACGGCTTGCCATACCTTGTCGACCGTGGTGGAACGATCGAAACCCCTTGGTACCCCAGTCGTCAAGGCAATTAAGTTTGAAAGGTTCTTTTGTTTCTCCTTGGGAAAATGTTACTGACGCCGATACCTCTAAGAAATCGATGTAACAGAAAAGTATTTGAATATTGTTCAGGGAAAAAAATTGTTTGAATATACGACGTATGCACTCAGTCCACAAGACTCGAACAACAAACGGCATGCCAGCCATGTCGGTGTACCTAACAAAAGATGATCAAAATTCTTTGTCGTTCGGCCCGAACATCAATGTAGTTGCTATGAATGATAAGTAGGCGACAAGCCGACTGAGTTCGGGTAAAGCTGTTTTAAAAATTTGAAAAATAAACTTGTGAAAACAATTATGCGAGGTATATGCTAAAACAATTATTCACATCAGTATCGGTGAATAGTGGAGATATATACCTCGCCACTTTGCTACTCCGTAAATATCCAACAATATTCACCTCCATTTCGGTGAATAATTATTTATTGTTCAGCAAGTTTATCTTTAGAGTATCTGACCAACAAGTGAACAGCTTCATCTTCAATGGTGCCATACAGACACAAGAAATGTTTCTTGCGTACACAACAGCTATATCAACCAACATACCATTTCTAAATTCATTGCAGCAGAATCTTATTTTAATCGAAGATAGATTGATGCAAATCTAAACGTATCCGTTACATTAAAATTCCATTATTTATACAAACTAAAGACTATCCAGACAAGAATACGCAAGACTAAACAAGTTAGGCCAAGGCAGGCTACTAAAAGCAACACTTCCATGCTTGCTTCAGTGATTTTGCTCTTATCTTGCCAAGCACTTCCTCTGAGTTGAACACCACCAAGTGTTCACCGAGTCTCATCATTTTGTATCTAATGAATATTGTGAATGAAATTACCAAAGAAATTAAATTAAATCAAAAAGAAGGAAAAGAACAAGTTTGTCACTTGAAGCAGATGTTTCTAAAGGTCATTTTGAGAGTTCGCCGATATTCTTTGTCACGTAAAGCGTAGATTATTGGATTGCAAATGCTATTGCCATAAGGAAGAATGATCATAACTAAAGTAAATATCACGCGATTGCTGAAAATGTCACATAACTCAGGAGAAAACGTGACGAAGGGAACTGTGCTTAGTTGAGGACCCCAAAACACCATAAATACCAGAACTATAATAGCCAAAGTTTTAGCGTTTTTAAGATCTTTTAGAAACGTAAGCCTTTCACCAGCACTAACAGTTTGGTTCTGTTTTGACCATTTTCTTCGTCGGCGGTATGCTACGATGAAAATCACGATATACGATGTAACCAAAAGTACACAGGGAACAACGAAGCCAAGAGAAAAAACAACCAAGTACCAAATACACGAAGTAGTGACACATCCTGCCCCTACAGAAAAAAAATTGTTCTGACTTTTGTGCGAAAGAGCCCCAAGCGTGGCAAAAGTAGCCGAATAGACCCACACGACGCCAACAATGGAAATGATCCTTCGGCTTGTTACCTTGGTCTTGTAGTGAAATGGGTGTACTATTTTATAGCAACGGTCGACACTGATGACTATTAGCAAGGTGACGGAGGCCGATGAGCATAAAACGTTAACCCAAAAGTAGAAAATGTGCAAACTTGCAGGAAAATAATACAGATTAATGATCCCATAAATTTGTATCGGGCAACCGATCAATCCAGTCAGTAGGTCGGTAATGGCTAAAGACACAATGTGAATTCTTCCTTGCTTTCGAAGAACTTTGTTACGCCAAGCCGCAATTAAGACGAGTATATTTCCCAAAATAATACCGATAGCCATGAAGACCATGGGCACGACAAAGTTGATTTCGACCAAAAAAGCCGTTTTTTCGCAGTCGCTTGAATTATTACTCATGGAGACTGTCTTCGTCTATGTAGACTACACGTCTTGCATCCACAAGGAAGAAATGCGTTCGTAACGTCAATTTTAAAATAAGGGCGTAACTAGCTTTAAGAGCTTGCACTACTCGATGCAATTATGGGCCTCTTAAAGCAGTGGGTGTTTCTGAAAGCAGTTTCTGGACTGTGATTGTCCAACAGAAGAAAGACACCCACCACATTATGGCGCCAACAGACCACCATTAACACCATTCTACTATACATTAGGGTAAATACAATTTCAATTAGACAAGATATTTCTTTTGCGTAATTGAAATTTAATTATCCTTAATGTATAGTAGAATGATGTAAATGGTCGTCTGTTGGCGCTATAGAATGCCTTTTGATGCAAATGGTTGCGTATCTACGCTAATAAATTTCGATTGAATGAAATGAATGTATTTTTGTGTTAATGAGTTTGAGGTTGGCGTTAATGATAGTATATTTTCTGGTAATGAACAGCAAAAGGTATAATTAAAGTTTTAAAGAAATATTTGATTATCTTTCATTTTAATTAAATATTTCTTTGCTGACTTTCTCCGTGTGTTTCATTCACTTTGGCACTTTTGAAACTTATTTGCTGGGCATGAATTTTTCTTCCCAAACCTGTTTGTTTGAAGCCGAAAATGACGATAGGAAACTTTAAAAAAACGTAAACTTCCCATTACTTTGCTGAATAGCTTTGAGTCTTTCGCTTGCTATTTATATTTATTTTAAGATTCACTGTACATCTTGATCACACCGAGCCGTTGTGATGACAGGTTTAGAACAAATGCTGTTTGGAATAAGATGACGTTTCCAAAATAGGCTATAGGCAAGATATTTCTCTTGCGTAATTGAAATTTTATTATCCCTAATGTAAGGTATAATGGTGTTGATCGGTTATAGTATAATGAATAGTTAATGATGTGAAATATTTCGTGCGATTACATGGGATTTCTCAGCTTGGGCTGAAACTTTCTTCATGTAATCGCGAGCTCCGTTTTTGAAGTATTTCATCGCAAGGCCTGGCTAAAATCTCAGCTTGGGCTGAGATTCTCTTTGTAGTCAGCTCCTAAGAGGGCTGGCTCTCCTCCGTATAAACATCCCCCGCAGGCCACAATGACACCAGCTGTCGCTGAGGATTTCCACACCGAAGTTTAAGCACTTTTGTGGGATATTGAAGACCTTAAACCTATTCCCGTCCGAGATGTCTCCCTTTGAAGAAGAAAATTGTCTGGCGTTAGCCAAAGTAAAATTAAAAAGTCGGGTACGGACCGGAAAGAGCTAAGATCTACGACGTCACCTTTAACGACGGTGTCCTTTATTCAAAATAATTCTTTATCCAAAACAAAGAGAACGAATAACTTTTATTCTCTAGAACATTCTCAACACCCTCGTCGTTTTGCATATGACGTCACCAAGACTATTTTCTCGTCATAAGGCGGACGTCAGCTCAAGGAGCGAAAAAACCTTTTATGCAACACTGAATACAGCCTGAGACTACAGCCATTTCAGGAGAACTGGAGCGTTTTACGAGTTATAAACAAACCAAATGGTCAATTAACCGTGGTTTCTTTAAATGCCGAATTTTTGATCGCGAAGTCGTTCGAGTAGATATCGGAGATCTTAAGGTCCTTATTCTTACACCAATCATGCCTGAGCTGATTTAATTTGACAACCTTGAAGAAATCAACGCACAAAAAGTTATTGAATATTGTTCAGCCAAATCAAGTAAGAATATTGAGATGAACAAGGCAATTTCACTTCCATTCTTGCCACGTAAACACAAGAAATGTTTAACGTGTCGACAAAGGCTTAACAACCTTATATTTTCTACGCTTATTGCATAAGAGTATTTTTCAACCGAAATATCCAAGAAAGAATTCGCCACATAAAACGAGTTAACACAAGTCAGACACTAAAAACCACTTCGTTGCGCGCCTTTCGCTGCCGGAGCCTCGAGAACTATCGTTTTGTCTAGTCAGGCGTTTCGTCAAGATTGTATACTTGGGGCTCGTTGCCCAAAAAATTGACTTTAATCGTGACTATTGCTTAATTTTACCAAACGACAATCACCCTATAAGACTTAAGCTTTAGTTCGTTAAGTCTCCCGGTAATTACAAGAAGATTAAGGGGTTCATACAACCAGAGTCACAAGTGTTCATCGAGGCTTAAGT
Organism: Heliopora coerulea; assembly: GCA_030142905.1. Classification (NCBI taxonomy): domain Eukaryota; kingdom Metazoa; phylum Cnidaria; class Anthozoa; order Scleralcyonacea; family Helioporidae; genus Heliopora; species Heliopora coerulea. Next base: position 1,584,973 of record JASJOG010000059.1, on the reverse strand, counting down.
CATTCCTAAACAACACCGTGAATTAAATTACAATAAATATAAAAGAAGAAAGAAAAACCCAATATTTTGTTACTTCCTAAAGATCTCTTTAAAAGTTATTTTAAGATCTCGTCGATATTCCTGGTCACATAAGGCGTAGATTATCGGATTGCATAAACTATTACTAAGAGGAAGTAACGAAATCAAAACAAAACAAACACCCCGATTGCGACATATACCTCTGAGCTGAGAATAATATTGTACAAAGGATTCCACAACAAGAGGTGGCCCCCAACAGATCATGAATACCAGTACGACAGTTGCTAAAGTTCTAGCGTTTTTAAGATCTTTCAGAAACATGTGCTGTTCTCCACCATTGACAGTGTCCTGTTGTTTTGACCATTTTCTTCGTCTGCGATATGCTACGATGAAAATCACTATATACGACGAAGCCATAATCACACAGGGGAGAATGAAGTTAATTGTAAAAAAAACCAAGTAGAAGATAGGTTTGGGATTGATGCATTCACCTGTCGGTGTGGAAATAAATTTGGTTTCATTGTTGTATGGGACAGTTCCAAGCGTGGCAATGATGCCAGAATACAGCCAGATGACACCAACGATGTTAGTGCACCTACGGGTCGTCACCTTCGCCTTGTAGTGAAACGGATATGATATTTTGATACAACGGTCAATACTGACGACTGTTAGCGAAATGATAGAGGCTGTTATACATAAATAATTGGCCCAGTTCGCTATATAGCAAACAGTTACCGGCGTACGATCAACTAACCAATAAATATGAAACGGGCAAGCGATTAATCCAGTCAATAGGTCGGTAATTGCCAAAGACACGATGTAAACTCTGCCTTGCTTTCGAAGAGCTTTGTTTCGTCGAGCCGCAATTAAGACGAGTGAATTTGCCACAATAATCCCAATTCCCAAGATCAAGAGCACTACCCATTTGGAATCGACGGAAGAAAGAAAGTTGTCGTGATTGCTGGAATTATTGGCCATGAACACTGTCCTTTCTTGTGGACTGCACGTCTTGTATCCAAAGAACAGCAACACGTTCCACAACGTCAATTTTCGACAGGAAACCTTAGCACGACTGATCGATTCTCTTATGACAGAAGTAGATGAACAATCTTCAAGCTCGATACTCAGAAAATGATATCTGAGCCCCAGACGGGAATCGAACCCACAACCTTTTGATGACCGGTTAGACGCTCTAACCATTGAGTTACCGAGACTCAGATGGCGAGCTAAGTTGCAAATTCGATATATACATGTGCGACCTAAGCGGAAGCCACATCAAACTGTCTCTTATGACAGATGATTAAGGAAAACCGAGGATTTTCAAGTGTTCAAATATGAAACCGTGATGCCACAGAATAAAATTGTGCGTGGAAGTCTCAAGTAGAGAAATTTAGTTCCCCTTTTACCAAGCTGATGCGCGGCTTCGCCCAAGTTCTCAGGATGAACTTATAACTCTCCTATAACTAGGAGAGTTATAAGTAATTTTTATTCATTAGTATCGGAAATATGTGGATTAGTAAGAATGACGAAGGAGTGTAAAAGGAATGTCCGTGGTAAGATAAACTCATTACTGCGTCAAAAATTTATATGGGCGTTCATAAGGTCGTTTCCTTATCTGATTGTGTTGGCTACAACTGGTATACATATAAACTGGTATACATTGCCTTGCATGTTAATTGCATTAACATGCAAGGCAATGTTCCAATAAATTTAAACACGCGATGTTTATGACTTATAATGAGGAGGCGCTACACGCTCACTCGCATGGTTAAGAAGAGCCAATATTAGCGTGACGTTGTGTTTGGTTTTAAAATCCTTTTAAAAGTTTTGTTATTAGCTGCCTAAGTAAATTGCTAGTGTAACGGAGATCAATTGTGGAATTTACGTTACGTAAAACGAAACCGTGATGCCACAGAACAAAATAGTACGTGGAAGTCTCAACCACAGAAATTTACTAAAGATTTACCGGGCGGAAATCTTAGACGTAAAATGAAGATGAGAGCCCAGCTCAAAATTCGGAGATGTAATGTCATCACACTCAGGAATAGACAGAAACACACGAATAAAGTTTAATAGAAGTTCACTGACGTTTCGTTGCCGACGTCAGTGAACTTCTATTAAACTTTATTCGTGTGTTTCTGTCTTTTCCTGAATGTGATGACATTACATCTCCGAATTTTGAGCTGGGCTCTCATCTTCATTTTACGTCACAGAAATTTAGTTCGCGTTTTACCAAGCGCATGCGCGGCTTCGCTCAAGTTCTCAGGATGAAATGAAAGATTGTTTTGATTGTGGCTAGAAGCAGTCACGTTAGCCAGGATGCCCGGGAATGTGAAAGTGGGGAGGGGGGGGGAGAGCTAGGGAGATTTTAGACAAATGTACCGACAAGATATTAGCAATGTAACGACAACTATTAAGGAGTAATTAAAGTTAACCAAAACGAGGTAAGAGAAACTCGAAATTTGATAAAGGAATAAATTTTTTCTACTGTGCTAGCTCTGGCTGGTATAATGGTATTAAATTTCGAAAATGATTCGCAAAAGTGTGCATATCACGTGAGCTGCGAAATATACCAACGTATCTTCTTTTTCGACTATCACCACTACCACAACCACTTTGTCCAGAGGGTTAACTGGAGCTATCATTTTCATTCATTATCATTTATTAAAACACCAAAAAAACCCAGAATTCCTTACGAACATTTTCTATTGAACGTTTTCCCGTACTTAACTTTCGCCGTAGCTTATTTAACAATTTTTTTATTTGATAATTCAAACGCGAACGGAATCCGCGACACACAAGCTTAATGTGCCAACAAATGTACTGGATTTGCCGACAGACCTTGTCAGCACGAAAAGTGGGGGAGGAGCAACTGCCTCCCCTGCCCTCCCCCCTTCGCTATGCTACTGGTTAGAAGGCATATAAATGTATTTTTCCGACAGGATTTAGCTCATTTTTATAGCGACGGTCACTTCGTTTCATTTGTTCACTCGCTCACTCTTATGGTGAAGAAGAGCCGATATTAGCATGACCGTGTATTTGGTTTTAAAATTGTTTTAGTTTTGTTATCAGCTGCTTAAGTAAATTGCTAGTGTAACGGATGCTAATTGCGGAAGTTCTCCACTAGCAGATCCACACTTCGCTTGAAGTGAGGGCCCAGCCTAGCAGTAGTAATTAAACAATAACATTTCCTCATCTGCTCTGAGCTACTCCAGAGAAATCACATGTTTAGTTGTTTGAGATTGTTTTGAGTGACAACTGAGATATTGAAGAATGTACAACTATATATACAACATACTATAACATCATGCTTGCCGTCTGAGACCCTATAGTTTAGTGGTAAAACAACCGTACCGGCAATCTGAGACACGGGTTAGATTCCCGTTGGGGAGCTCAGAAATTTTCTGAGATAAAAGCTTGAGAACAAACTTTTCATCATACATATATCCAAGCTTACAAACATCTACACTTAGCAAGATGAAATTTGCTTATACACAATATCACATTACAGGTATGTTCAGCTTTCAAGTACGAAAGAGGCATATCAATATTACGAACCAGGTCTCTAATTAACATCATGCTTGCCGTCTGAGACCCTATAGTCTAGTGGTAAAACAACCGTACCGGCAATCGGGAGACACGGGTTCCATTCCCGTCGGGGAGCTCAGAAATTTTCTGAGATAAAAGCTTGAGAACAAACTTTTCATCATTCATATATCCAAGCTTACAAACATCTACACTTAGCAAGATGAAATTTGCTTATACAACATACTATATATATATTTACATACAAAACCTTTTAACTTGCGTTTTATAAACTATTTGGAAGATGAACACTTGTTGCTGTTTTCTTTTCCTACTTCATCAGTTAGTGAGCAAATTTATCATAAGTTACACTTGTTATCATCTTGCTGAGAGGGGGGAGGCCGGGCCCTATCCTGGATCCGCCACTCTTCTCAGCGTTAATTACGTAGAGTCAGTTCCCATATTAAATTAGTTAAGTAGAATTAGTTCCCACATGTAAATAGTTGATACACACGATAGAATCGTTTCCCATTATTTGGGAAGGAAGCCATGCAATACTTTATATAATATCATGTTTACCTCAATTTCTTTTGTTTTCCAAGGTGCCATTAATAACTAATTTACCTCATTAAAATTCATTTGTACCAAATACAGTGACGTCAAAACGGGTCGTGTTAGGACTAATACGACCCGGTTTGACGTCACTGGAGGTAGTATTAGTTGAATTTTGGCAAACACGATATTACAAAGTAATACCATGAAATTTTGGTGCATTAACTATTAAACCTCCCGATCGATTCGAGTCATTAAGTGAAATTTCCTCCGGTCTTCGGCCCTTGTGAATTTTACTGAAAGACCCTCATCGAGCGGGAGGTTTAATAGTTAATACACTTCAATTCATGGGATTACTTACGATAGCACAGATGGTCAACCAACGGTAACGCAGAATGTATATAAGATGAAACGTGATATCAATAAAAAAGATTCGAAACGACAGTCTTAGAGTGTATTATTGCCACAACTCGGCTCGTTACAAATCTGGTGGCAGCGGCGAACTATGCCTTCGACTACAATCCTCCCGGGTAAATTCGACACAGGCCATCTGGAAGCCTGGCTTCGTGAATTCGACGCATGTGCGGCAGCGAACGGCTAGAAAATGACAGACAAGCGAGATGAAAAAATCCTTAAGTTGCCAGTGTTCCTTCGCGGAAAAACTGCCAGTCATTTCTACGCTGTTGCAGAGGAACAGCGGAAAACGTTTGCCACTGCTACGGCTGAACTGAAGCGCGCGATGTGTCCTACCACTCACCGCGAAAATTTTTGCACCGGATTTGAAAGCCCCATTCTCCGTCCTAGTGAAGACCCTACCGTCTACCGTTGGTAGCCGGGCAACCTCCGATCCAAGGCTGATTCGAGTTTATCTGACGACGCGCGGGAAGCACTAATTTCACGTCAATATATACGCGTAGCCTTCCTAAGGTTTTAAAACTAAAGCTATTGGAACATAACCCAGCGCCAATCCTCGAGTAAATGTTCCATTTTACTCAGCGTTATCGTGCAGTCGAGGGTAAAATTTCTCCGCATGGTCGGGATGATGCTCCATGTTCAGCGACGAGTGTCCCATCTGGTACCGACGAGACCAACGCCCCTGTCTCAGACGAGCCGCAACTGTCCCAGTTGGTGGCCATAGTTGCCTGTATCGCCGAGAAACAGCAGAAGTTCGAAGATCGCTTGTCCCAAGCTGACTCCTCACGCCAGAATCGGAGCTTCAGAGGCCTATGTTTCAACTGTGGAGGTATTGGTCATTTCGCCCGTGAATGTCAGAGAGCCCCTCTCCGGAAGATGAAACCACCTAATGTGCCAACTTTGACTTGCTTTTCCTGTGGTCGTATCGGACATTTGGCTCGACAATGAACGAAACAACAGTTACTTGAACTACTTAGGGATGGTCCAGATTCTGGTGGGAAACGTGATCATTCCGATGTGAGTGGCAGTAGGACTAGATCATCAAATCGTCGTTAAGGTTCAGTCAATCATCTAGACTCTGGATCCGATGGTAATAACCAGAACAGGCATAAATGTTGGTTATGCCGTGATTATTCCCATTGGCCAGACCAATGCCAGAAATTTGCTGCCATAAGGATCGACGATCGACTGAAAGCTGCAAAAACAACCATGTATACTTCAGCTGTTTAAAAAAAAGTCGGAAGATAACAAAAGCAAGCAAATTGCAGTCGACGAAAACTGTACATAAAAACGGAGAATGGAATACAATGCACCTTCACTCATCACCCTCTGTTACACAAGTTCAACGCTGTGAACATCAGTGTCGCCTCGCTGACCGACAATCAAGAGTCCATGCTGCCGGTCATTTCTGCCGACATTTGCGGCCAAAATGGTTTATACAAACGTGGAAATATACTCCTCGACTCGGGAGCGCAACTCAGCTTAATCCGTCGAGAAACAGCAGATAGCCTAGGACTGAAGGGCAGGAACATTTCCCTCAACATAACCAAAGTCGGAGGAGCAGAAGAAACAATTAAAACGAAAGTTTATAAAGTTCCGATCGCCGCGATAGACGACAAGAGAAGGCATTCAGTGAAAGTGATAGGTATTCCATGCATCAGCGATGAAATTGCAAGCATCCACACGTTGTGCATTACCGAATGTCTTGGCCTGAACAACGAGAAGGTTCGACGTGGCAAAGGACCAGTCGATCTTCTGATTGGGATTGACCATGCCCATGTGCATGCTGGCCCGACTAAGCAAGTGGAGTACCTGGTAATCAGTAAAACACCATTGGGATGAGTGGTATTTAGTTCTACTTCAGAAAAAGTAGCCTACTACGCGACAAGAGTATTCCATCTAAGGTATGCGACACAGGTCGATCTGTCCGATATTTGGACGACCGAAGCTATGGGCGTTGAAGTGAAGCCCTGTGTTTGTGAAGCTGACAAGCTAAGTCAAACTAAGAGAGAGGAAAAAAGAATGATTGAGAAGTCTGCTGAAAAGGTGGGAAACCAATGGATGATTCCGTATCCGTGGAAGAAGGATCCAAAGTTGCTGCCAGACAATAAGGATCAGGCCAGGAGACGGTTAGAATCGACTGAACGTCGGCTCGTGAAAAATCCAAAACAAGCAGCTGCGTACGATAAACAAATGTTGGAAATGGAAAAAATGAATTTCGCTCGAAAACTTTCCAAGAAGAAGATGGAAAATTACAAAGGCCCGGTTCACTATATATCCCACCACGCTGTATTACGACCGGAGAAAAAAAGCATTCGAGTTCGCGTTGTGTTTAATTCCTCATCTGTGTATCAAGGACAGAGACTAAACGAATAGTGGAGAAAATGAGCAGATCTGCTAAATAACCTGTTTGGGGTCGTTCTACCCTTCAGAGAGAAGGAAGTAGCCCCATCTTAGGAGATATTTCCAAAATGCACCATCGGGTACTTATGCCACAACAAGATCAACATGTCCATCGCTTCTTGTGGAGAAACTTTGGCACAAACCGAAAGCCAGATGAGTATGTGAAGACCGTGCTCACCTTCGGAGATAAGCCAGCCCCAGCAATGGCCCAGATAGCTCTACAGAAAACAGCTAAAGAAAGTCAAAATACTCACCCACCAGTAGCTAAAGCTCTGATGGAAAATTTTTACATGGATGATATCTGCGATTCTCTTAATACAGTGGAAGGTGCCCGGAAGCAGACAGAGGACCTCGACAGCGTTTTAGAGAAAGGACGTTTCAAGGTCAAAGGCTGGATTTCCAACAGAGACTTAAAGGAACAAACCCACCACGAGAATACAGTTGAAATGAAAATGTTCCAAGGAAACACGGACGAAAAGGTACTTGGCATGGTATGGAAGAACAACACCGACATGTTAACGTTCAAAGTCAGGAAGGATCTCCTCAAGCTTATGAATTCCAAAGACTCTAGTCAAGAAGGCCTGCAGATAGCGGAGAGATTGATACTTAGCCGAATAGCTCGTATCTATGACTCAATCGGATTTGAAGCTGCATTTCTTATTTGAGCTAAGAGAGGAATGCGACAGCTGTGGCAAATGGGATGCGGCTGGAACCAGGAACTACCACCAGAAGTTTGTCAGAAATGGATCGGACTGTTTCAAGAGCTAGAAGAGTTGAATGGAGTGACATACCCACGATGCCTTACCCCGACAGAGGCAATGGGGTTGCCAACTCTGTGTATATTTTCAGATGGTTCAAGGGAGGTCTTTAATGCATGTGCACATATAAAATTCCTAACCAGTAACGGGAATTATGTATCAAGATTTGTAGTTGCGAAATCAAGGGTCGCGCCTCTGAAAGGGTTACCCATTCCGCGTCTTGAGTTACAGGTTGCTGTTCTTGCGACACGATTAGGAAAGAGCATTTGTAAAAAATCACGCAGGCAGTTTGGCAAGATTATCTATTTCACCAATAGTAAGATTGCATTAGCATGAATCTGCAGTCAATGCCAGAAGTTACAAGCCTTTCGTATCAGCTCGAGTCGGTGAGATCCCAAACAACTCTAACCCTTCCCAATGGAAACATGTTGCAGGAGGACAAAACGTGGCAGATGATCTTTCTCGTGGTGCCACAGTGCAAGAGTTGAACGATAAATAGAAACACGGCCCAGAATTCCTTAAGTTACCAGAATAGGACTGGCCACAACAAACAACGGCGCCGGTAGAAGACCTACACGAAGACAGCTGTAAGCGTCGTGAAACCAGGATTGTTTGCCAGGTGACAATGTCAAAGGCAGAGGAAGCAATCAGCCTTACGAAGTTGTCGAGCTGGAGAAAACTGATTAGAGTTACCGCCCGCATAAAAAGATTAAGTCGAAAAGCACGCGCGAAAAGATAAGCAGAGAACACAAAAGACGAACACAGTTTATACACGCAACGTCCACTCTCGCCATTACAATTACAGGAAGCGAAAATCTTTTGGATCGCAGAAGCTCAGAAACGTCTACACGGTCGTCCGGCGAAAGGGGAATTTCGCGCACTCAGACCGTTCGAAGACGAAAACGGGATATTGAGAGTTTGAGGACGAATCTCCGAAGCCGTGGTATCTAATGAGTTGAAGTACCCTATGCTACTTCCTCGTGAACACTCGGTATCATCACTCATAATGCGCAGCGAGCACCAGTTGGGACACAGTGGAGTAGCCACAACGACGGCCAAAGCGAGGAGATACTGGATTTTGAAGACGGATGATTTTGGCGAAATCTTTCAAGTTCCAGGGCGTATTCTGCAGAAAAATGGCACCCAAGGTTGAATCATAACGTATGGTGGATTTACCCAATTGCGTCTAGCCCCATACACTACACCATTCCATTACACGGCATGCGACTACTTTGGGCCCTACACCGTCAAAGTAGGTCGCATCAAGACAACGAAACACTACGGAGTCCTTTTTACTTGTTTAAATACGACAGCAGTCCATCTAAAACTAGCCGTGAACTGTTTGACGATGGAATTTTTACAAGTGCTCCACAACTTCTTTTCAATCCGAGATAATCCCGCTGTAATGATGAGCGACAACGGAACTCAATTCGTCGGGGCAGAGAACGAGTTGCGCGAAGAAGGGTACGCAGTGGAAATTTACTACCCCCGCGGCTCCATATCACAACGGGTGTGTAGAAGCATAAGTGAAAAGTTGCAGAAATGCACTGAAAAAAATCATTGGGAGACAGGTATTAACTCTGTTCGAGTTGTACACCTGCTTGTTTGAAGTAGGAAATTTAGTGAACCAACGACCCATCGGCCGAATCCAGAATGATCCAGATGACGGGTCGTATTTATGCCAAAATGGCATCTTCTTCGGACGAGCAACATCGCATGTCCCACAAGGACCGTTCAAGCACACGAAAAACCCCAGGCACAGAGTAGAATTCGTTCAGAAGATCATAGATTCATTTTGGAAACGGTGGAGTCGAGATGTTTTACCGTCGCTTGTATCACGAAAAAAGTGGCATTCGGATCGACGTAATGTACAAGTGGACGATGTGGTAACGTACACTGACAACAGCGCAATCAGAGGAAAGTGGACTCTTGGAAGGATCGTGTTTCCCGGATTGGACGGAAGTGTCAGGAATGTCAAAGTCGAGACAGCTGTTGGAGAATACATCCGACCAGTTACCGAGATCGCTGTTATCTACCCAGCAGAAGGACATACGCAATACGCGTAATCTAAAGACTGTGTCCTTATGGGTGGAGGATGGTTCGACAGACGAACGATTCCGTAGAGTTTAGTTATTGATAATTACTTATTGATTTAACTTTAATTTCATTCTGATTGATATTTAATAACTATTAGTATAATATTACAACACCCCATGTAAGAGTAAATTATCACAGTGAATGACTATTAATATCACAGCAGACCATAATATCCTTCTCTCTAAGTTAGAATGCTATGGAATCAGGGGAAAGGCTCTTCATCTATTTCAATCCTATCTTCATGAAAGAAGACAAATATGTAAACTTAATCAAATATCGTCGGAAGTTGAATATATTACATGTGGTGTACCCCAGGGATCCAATCTAGGTCCGTTACTTTTTCTACTGTATATAAATGATCTTCCAAACTGTCTCAAGAAAACGGAATCTTCTATGTTTGCGGACGACTCCAACTTATTTTGGGGGGGGGGGGAGTCGTCCACAGACATTGAAAATAAAATTAACACTGATTTGACCAATGTCCATAACTGGCTTATCGCCAACAAACTCACCCTGAATAAAGAGAAAACTGAGTACATGTTGATTGGTTCTAGACAGAGACTAAATCAATCTGTTGGAAATATTGATATATCTATTGGTAACCACACCATAAAACATGTGCCAAATAAGAAAGTACTGGGAGTAACTATTGACGAGCAATTAAAATGGAAGGAACACAATGAAGCACAATGCAATAAAATTTCGAAATCAATTGCCCTGTTAAGAAGAGCAAAACAATTTGTAACACAAGATGCACTCTTAAGCATGTACAATTCGTTTGTTCTGCCATACTTCACGTACTGCTCAAATATATGGAATGATGGCAGTCGTTCACAGATTGATAAACTTTATAAGTTACAAAAACGAGCTGCTCGTTTGATAACGGGTTTAAATTATGAGTTTAGATCAGCTGAAATTTTTGAAAAGCTAGGATGGGAACCGATAGAATCCACCCTTAAGAGACGGGAACATATAATGACATTTAAGGCTCTACGTGGCTTAACACCAAAATACTTATCTGACTTATTTGTTGATTGTCATAGCGACATATATCAATTAAGAAGCAACGATCTAAAACTTTATTTAAACAAGCCAAAAACAAACTATTTGAAAAAGAGCTTTTCCTACCGAGGTGCTGTATCCTGGAATGACCTACCAACCGAAATTGTATATGGGTATGATCAACTTTCTATTTGTTCATTTAAAACTTTAATTAAAAATTATTACAATAACTTGATGAGACCATAATACCCATCAACATAAATTTGGGCTGGCAAATAAACATTTTTAACATTTTTAACCTTATTATTGTAAATAATGTAAATAATACAGTTAGAAGTAATTTAGTTGTTAACATTTTAGTTGTATTGTATATATATATCTGTGCATGTAAACGGCCCCTTGAAAATCAGCATTTAATATACATAAGTAGGCTAGGGCGCTGAAGGGCTACCGTTTTCAAATAAGTTTAAATAAACAATAAACAATAAATAAACAATAAACAATAAACAATAAACTATTGTAAAGAGAAAACTGCTTGACAGTTGTAGTGTATTAGAAGGCTTTCCTGGATTTACAAAGTTCAAAGAGACAATGTGCTAACCCGTAAGATTATCTTGAACAATTGGATGTTACCACAGAAGTAAGTAAAGGATTACGAATGTTGCTTAAGTTATACGTCTAATTAGACAATGCCAGTGAAGGAGTTACAACGATGTGTTATTTTAATTTCAGATCGAATAAATAAACAAACATAATAAAGTATATGATTAACAATATTCCAATCCTATGTTCACTGAGTCCGCGGACTAAATACAATATAACACAATAATTATTTTGACAGTAAACACGGGGTCACTTCATTTTCACAAATGATTTTCCACTGACCCATGTACTAAAGTATAAAAGCTCGAAAGACCATCCCAGAGGACCACCCCTTGATAATAAAAGCTGTTCTTGCCAGTCTCAGTATATTGTCTAGGTACACAAATATTAAACTCTGAGTTTCGCAGATTATAAGAATGTACCGAATTGATATTTTCAAAAATTTTAGTTAAATAAGTTGGTGTGATTCTATCAACAGCTTTGTACATTAGCACAGCTAATAATGTCGTGTGATTCCAAGCGATCGAAAATCATCCCAACATGCAACGCTTTTCTCGTTACCGTCGTAACGTGTAGCGTCTGTTGTAAAGAAAATAAAAGATAGAAGTACTCTCTGTCGAACAAACGAAGCTTTTCAAAGAGCGGGTGATGAAGTCCCTGCCGTTTTCTCTCTAAATATTGTCCGAACACAAAAGCGATGCTTCCTTGGGCTTTTCTCAACGAGCTATCTTCCTTTTAAATATAGAAGCAACAAATAATTCGCTTGAAGCAACAATTCATCTTCGTTCTCCATCTTTCACAACATACAACAGAAGCCTGGTGCAGGTGTATTCGCGAATACGCACTGATACTGGTATCTGCTGAACTATATGTAAGCGGGTGCTCACGCGCAGTAAACCAAGCGATCATATGGAAACAAATGCTACTGATTGACAGCGATCCACAGTGATTATTCGGTTGAATGGTTTCGGTGATCATGGAATGGAAATCAGCCTTTAATGCCGTATCAATTCAACGAATTAATGAGGTAGAAATAAAGAAACAAGTTTGTCGCTTTCAACATGTCTTCTGCAAAGTTGTTTTAAGAGTTCGCCGATATTCCTTGTCACACAAAGCGTAGATTACTGGATTGCACATGCTATTACCAAGAGGAAGAATGATCGTAGTTAAAATACAAATGACACTATTACTGCAAATCCCATTTAGCTCAGGATAAAAATTGTTGAAGGCAGCCATGACAATAAGTGGTCCCCAACAGACCATAAATGCCAGCACGACAATTGCTAGAGTTTTAGCGTTTTTAAGATCTTTTAGAAACATGCGCCTTTCACCAGCACTGACAGCTTCGTTCTGTTTTGACCATTTTCTTCGTCGGCGGTATGCTACGATGAAAATCAGGATATACGAAATAACCAAAATCACGCTGGGAAGAGCGAAAACAATTGTAAAAACAGTCAAGTAGAAGATGGGCTTGGGATTAGCGCACTGTCCATTTAATCCGATAAAAATTTTGGTTTCATTGTTGTATGGGATTGTTCCAAGCGTGGTAACGATGGCTGAATACAGCCACACGACACTAACGATCAAAATACACCAACGTGATGTCACCTTCACCTTGTAATGAAATGGATATGATATTTTGTAGCATCGATCGACACTGATGACTGTCAGCGTGGTGATGGAGGCTGTTGAACATAAAGCGTCAACCCAAACATAACAAATGCAAAAATCCGCCGACAAGCTATAGTCAATTATGAACTGAACAACTCGCACAGGGCAAACGATTAATCCAACGAGTAGGTCTGCTACAGCCAAAGACACAATGTAACATCTGCCTTGCTTTCGAAGACTTCGGTTACGCCAAGCCGAAATTAGGACAAGGGCATTTCCCAGAATATTGCCGACTGTCAAGAAGACCATGGGTACGGCCCATTTGGAATTTACGGAAGAAAGTAATTGTTTGTTTTCGCTCGAATTATTGGTCATGGATACCATCCTTGTCTTTGTAGACTACAGGTGCTGCGTCTTTATGGCAGTACTACGTGGTACAACGTCAATTTTAATCTAGTATACCTTGCATGTAATATTGGTGGTAATTCACTAACAATGTGAATTAGTAATTAAGTAATCCCTTTCGAGAAGTATACCTTGCATGTAATATTGGTGGTAATTCACTAATGTGAATTAGTAATTAAGTAATCTCTATCGAGAAGCATGGACATCTTGCAAACATCACAACTCACATATCAATAAGCTTAAACCGTGCCTATCGCAGGACAGGTCTTTTATACTTCTCCCTGGCCAATGCTAGACTATTTAATTTACCAAAAGGAGAAACCTTGACAGGAATGCGCTCGGCCATTTATAAATTAACATTTTTCTCTCCAGACACTTCTTTTATTGTTTATCTTCTCAGGACGACACGAATATAAACACACGCACAAATGCCAATTACAACCGTTCCATATAGTTCAATTTTTCTTCGCTAACAAAAGAAATGACCATTCTTAGTTTGTGGACGGTTCTAGACATCATCCTGGCCCGACGTAATACAACGTAACTGAGGCAATGTTCACCACTTTCAGGAATGGCGTCGGCCTTTCGAACGTAGAGAACTGTAATTATGGTATCTTATCCAAACAATAACTTTGACGTTAGTCGTCCGAGTATAATCAATTAAAAACGTTAAACTTTAAGAGGACGAAAAAGAACATTTAGAATTTATATTTTGCGGTTTGTAAGGAAACTTTCAGTGCTACTCAAGACTCAAAGCTTCCTCCTACAATAGTAGTAATTCTACAAACTGGAATCCGACGTTCACTTACTTTGCCAAAACCAGCTGGACAAATTTCACCGTTTACGCCTGTACGACTTCAGCTAGAGCTCTATCAGACATGAATCCTTTCCCCGATTCATGAAGTCAGTAAGACATCAATCCCTTCAACTAACATACTTCAACCGAGAAAACATGAGGAAATTAAAAAATTTTACTACGAAAAAAGTAGCGAAAATAAAACAAATTTTAAAATATCTGGCTTCACAAACTTTAAAAAGTTTGAAAGCCTTGAATGCGTTGATTAGCAGTCGATAACCGTCTGACTGTCTCCGCCACAGAGCGGAGGATTCGACCTCCATTCCCGCGCATTGTCATCGTGGGTCACAATGACTTAAATCAACAAAAGAACGTATTCGCCAACTATCATAACACGAGTTAGTTGATCACTCGAGTTGGGATTCAAGTAAGGATTCGAGTTGGGATTCCAGTTAGGATTCCCAAAAACAAAGTAACACATTTGTTATCTAAAAATGTATACGATCGCTTCATACCCGCGTCAAGAGCTGACCCCTTTCCCAAACTATAACCCTAACACTCCTTATATTCACCAAGAGGAAGACATAACAATTTATTTACTCATATCAAATTTATATTTTAGAAGTGTGAGAGCTTGGAGATATCTTGGGATAATAGATGAACGATCGTCAAGCTCTCTCCTCAGAAAAACAGTCATCAGAAGGTTGCGGGTTCGATCCCCGTCTGGGGCTCATGAATCTTATCCTTTGCCTTGATACGATCACCAGTGACGAAGATAAGAGGCAGCTGTTCTGTGTTAAATCGGGAATCGGATGCAAACATTGATATGGGCTATAGAGAAAGCTGTTTAAGAGCTTTCTAAAATTTCTTTTTACGTAAACTTGGATATTCATTTATTTATATCTAGATAATGTGTTGAAAGAACATATTTGTAATTTAAACAGTTTTTAAATACGTAGATACCATGGTGATTGGTAATTTAAGATAAAGCAGGAGAAGATGAAGAGTAATATACGCTTTAAAGAGGTATACACAGTTACCAAAGACTGTTGGATAGTTTAGTTCTTGAAAGAACTGTATGAAACTTAAAGAGGTAAAATTCTACGTAAAGGATAAGCTTAAAGAACTAGAAAAAAGCACGATGCATTTCGGCAGACCACTTATCAAGTGCTATACGTCTGCTAACTAAAGAAACATATCACCTGCTTATATAGTCTAAAGAAAACTGATGACATTGACCCAACGGTATGTGGGAGTGTCAAAATAGGGATAGTTGGAAAACAAATTCCTTTTGCCGGCACAGATCAGGATCATTAAGTTTTATGTAAATGGCTTCCATCACCTTCAATTGAAAGGCGGAACGGCATTGGTAAAGAATTCTAAAATTATCGTCTGAGTAGTTTTCAGCGCAAGACTTGTTGGACAAAAGATGTTTGCCAACAGCTGAGTCGCAACTGATGAATTGACTGGAACGGCATAGTCGTTCTGGTTGTTGACGTGATGGCTGAGTTTTATTTCTAATGACGCTAGGAACATGTTGTTTGATCCTATCACTCAGTCTCTGATTAGTTCTACCCACATAGCGAGATCCACATTCGCATTTAAATTCGTAAATAACACAACTAGATGAAGAAGCAGGTGGAGACTCTTTGTGAGTGGGTGGGAGGATAGTTTTTGTCGAAAAAATGCCAACGAATCTAGCAACAAAAAATGTTTGCTTAATTACTGAGCATTACAGCTCTTCCCTGGGTGATTTTGGTCTCTTGGTATATCGTGATTTTCATCGTAGCATACCGCAGACGAAGAAAGTTGTCAAAACAGAACGAAGCAACGAATGTTAGTGAAAGGTGCATGCTTCTTAAAGATCTTAAAAATGCTAAAACAGTAGCAATTGTCATGCTGGTACTTATGATCTGTTGGGGACCAGTATCTATCTCACTTCCCTTCACATATTATTCCTCTGGGTTGAGTAGTATGAGGAGCAATTTTGTGAATTGCTCCTTATACTCCTCATACTACATCAACCATAACCTTAACCCCAGTATAAACTGGGGTTAAGGTTTATGGTTGATGTTTAATGTACATTCTAAAATTCATTATTAATTCATGAGGAAAAGACAAAAGAAAATCATAAGCGTGTCGGATCTATATATGCGATAAAGATACATGTGCCTTTATACGTGAAGAAGAAGTTCAATTTTTTCAGCGATAAATTTCCAAACTTTCTTAACAAATTAGGGTATTAGGAGGTTCATTTTAGAAGACATTTAAAAAACTCGCAGTTCGTGCTTTATCGCGTCCAAAACACTCGGCTATCACCTCGTGTTTTAAATCCCAATAAAGCACTCCTGCTCAGTTTTTAAACATTACATATAAATTGATCACCATGCTCAATAATGGTGGTTACATCCTTATGAAGATTTCGAATGTCATTCAACATGTGAAAAACATATGGAATTGGTACATTTTCACATGTGAAATTTTCATTTCAAATATGAAATGGAAACATTTTGACATATGAAAAACCTAACTCACATGTGAAATGATTTAGTTCAAAGTTTCACACATGAAATGAAAGACCAAAACATGAAAATTAATCTTGTACATGGCATCTTTATTTCACAGATGCAATTGAAACATTTTCACATACGAAATAGTGCTTTCAAGTTTGAAATGGCACGGGAAAGTAAGGGTATGTTTAATCCTATAAACACTGTACATTTATGCCTGGAGGAATCAAATATCAGGTCTAATCACAACTTAACATGTTAAAAGGAATAGCCGGTTCCTCTTATTACATCAGCTGAATACAACTACCAGGACAAATTCTGGTTATTTCATTTTGATGCAAATGTTGAATTCCCAAAGCAAATGGAAAGATAATTGCTCTGATTTACCATACAAACCAGATTTTGAAAGGCATTCTGGTAGTTATATTTGGCAGATGTGTAAGGGGAACTGGCCATTGAGATGGGAAAACCTTTTCTAATACTAAATTTATGTGCAATATTACTCAAAGGTAGCATGTTTATAGCATGCAAAGAATTGCTGCCTTTTTCACTAGGTTAAATTAATATTTTGGCATCTTCTTATGTAGAATTTCTTGATCAAACATTAATGCTCTATTTTCTGATCGGTTTCAACATAAGGTCCAGCAAACTTACCTCAATTTCAAGATCAGTGCAATAAAACTGAAGTACAAGACATTAGCTATTTCATTGTAGAAGCTCTCCCCTTGATGAGTCAGGTCATCTGGCATTAGACAGAATAAAATATAATAAGTAGCAGAACTACAAGAGTGCCACATAATTATTACTTATTGACCAAGAGTGAGGTCTGTACTTGTGACATATCAGACCAATGTTTTTAATGCAATGTGATTTGGGGAAAATATCTGGAAAGTTTACTTGCTCTGGTGGAGGACTAAACAACTCCCTAAGCAGATACAAAAATTACTTTTACTTGCATCCTTCTCAAAAAAAACAAACAAACAAACAAAAAGAGTAACATCAAATTTAAAAGCATGCTGTGTGGAAGAGTATGATACCTTTGACAGCTGACAGTGAAATTCTATAATTTCTCTGTCACCTCAACTAGTGTATTTTCTACAAGGTCTGTCAATTCATAAAGCCAGAACTGGCCTTGTAAAGACTTTAAAATATGAAATACTTCTGGGTGAGCATGCGTCCAAATCCCCCAACCGCAGGCTCGTATAACATCCTAGCCTCCACCCCTATTACAAAAGTCCTGAGTCCTATGTTATCTGCAGACGAGTTTGGAATTGCATACTTAATATAGCTGTGGGGGTCAATACCCTAACGTATTTCGCCAGAAACGTTGCAAAGACAGCGCTTGAGCTTGTCCCAAACTTGACCGCCTTACGAAGAATTTTGTCGCAGGTGTTTAATATCGTTTAAAATGAAACATGTTTATATTAATTATGTGAAGCTTTTATGAACAATGCACATAACTGACAATGTGGGAACCATTCCGGAGCTAAAATATTACTATTTCAAAATATATATCGAATATTTACCTCAAAATAGCTTGGTAATATCACAGCAGAACCCCGAAATCACGTCGATTTTTCTCACAATCAGATTACCACTTGGCCGCCATGTTTTCCCAACAATCAATGATTTATTGAATAGGCCCTGGGATCGAGGGTACGCGACACGAAATTGGCCCGGATGTAGGGCCCCCTCGAGCCAGGTTTGCCCAATGGGTTTGCCAGCATGGTTGTCGTACATTACAGATTCTTTTTGATTGATTGCTAAGCTTTGAGCTTCAACCTATGACATGGGAATGATTACATAACCAGGAGAGGCCATTGCTTCCCTGACTGATGTCAAAAACTCTTTGTCTTATCGTACACTGCGGGGATTGTTTTGAAGAAAATAGCACCAATTTATAAAAATATTTGACCCTAGGGAATGGATTTCAAGAACGATAAATCTGGCATATAACCAGACAGAAGAATGGATAATTTCTTATGTAATAGTTGGTCAGCATAATGCGCAACTTCGTATGTACAGAAAGTTGGACAGCACATGGGACAATTTTGTATGTTTTTGGACAGCTCTGTGGCAGTGATCCTCAACCATGTCTTGGATGAACGCTCACCTGCCTCATATTGAAACTTCTTGGCGCATCCTACTGCACGTACTCAGTCTTAGTTCTGTACCTGCGCCAGCGCGCAACTCCAGAGCAATACCGAACTAAATACCTGTAGTATATAGTTATTCAGTCCGGTACTGTTGAGTCATTCAGTTACTTAGTGTTAGATTTTAACACTATACGACTACTTCAAACCTAAAAACGTTGTGGTGGTCAGTGACAGACAAACTATCATCATTTCCATCCTAACGCCCGCATCTCTGCTGCCTTCCTTAAATCGTACCCGACCGTACTCTGAGCGCCCACTCGGGAAGGGGGGGCGGTACCGCTTCAGTTGAGAAACTCTGGTCTGTTTGGAATTTCCTATATATGGACTGCCTTCATTGTGCACAATTGTTAAAATTGGTAAATTCGTCTTATTGCATATGTACTCTCGCGGAAAGAAACACTTTTCAATGAATACTTCCTCTAGAAGAAGAATGGTACGAGCAATACATGGATTCACACTATTTTTACGTTTCTATTCCGTCTTCAACAGATCAATAACTTGAGAAAACCGAAAAATACTTTAAAAAACCCCTTTAACTATCGCTTTTATACGCCTAACAGACTTTCAAATCGGTAATATCTGATCAGACTTGCTTTCAAGTTGAATCAACCATCATGCCTAACATATGCTAACCATATCATATAAAACAAAAATATTGAAATATTGAATATTGAAAAATATTGTTTTTAGCTCAGATTTAAAATATTTTGCGTTGTAGATCTTCGTTTGATCTTTTTCAAAAGGCGCTCGATGTCTTTGTAAATAACGGTCGAGGCATCCATTCCCCATATAAAATCAAGATGATCCCACTGATGGATCGACTTCCGGTAGACGAGATTGCGGAGCTTGGGAATGAGTAAGGAGACATCCTTGGGTGTTGCGAGCCAGTCTTGGTCAGCGGAGAATAGCGCAGTGGGTACTTTGATGGCTGAAACATCATACTGTATCGGATCATCCTATCAAATTAGGAACATCATCAATTCATCATATCAAATTTCAAAGTGACATGACGTATCCGAGCCATCCCTTGAGTTACAGTAGGAAATTTTTATGGCAAACTGAGAGTGCTTTAAATGTACCAAAGCGATTTGAAAAAACAACAAAAGTTAAACTGGTGGGTGAAAAACATTTCGGTCCTAGTTTACAAGCAGTGAATGCCAAGCGAAGTTCAGGTGATCATACGAAGGACAACTGGGGACATTTTTTTCAAATATTTCTCGTTAACATTTCTGTTTCCCGGAAGACGTCCATACGATGAATATTTCGTTCATTTCGGCTGTAGGACGCACAATTTATTTCTTACAAAAACCAGTCTCAACACATAATCTATCTATCAGTCCTCTCGCAAGGAAATGCCAGAGAAATCTGACTTTGAACGGAGACTTCTCTGAATATCACCAGTATGGTGAGAAAGCTTTCCTAGCTTTAAATATTAAAACAAACTAAAAGCAGACATTGTGACGTTCTACTACTTGTCACCTAGCTTCCATGATTACTTAGATTGGACTAACCACAGGGCAGGACTTCAAGGCTCAACATTAGACACAAACCAGGTAAAAACGCATAACATGTCACAAACTTACATCAACCTTCCAACAAACATGCTAAAGTCGATTGTGCAAGAATGTATAAAGGTGTGTTCGCAGTGCTTCGTCCCAGTTTAAAGAAAGTCTGGAATGCACTTCTGAGCCACGGACGACTCGAAAACAAATTCGCTGTATAGCCATCGTTCATTTAGAAATAAATAATAAATACATGAGTAAACTAACCTGCCCATAATGATTGCGGTTCTTGTACCTCCAGCCATAGTCGTACATTTGAAATTTTCCGGATCTGTACATCTACAAAAAGTAACGATTAGTTAACATATCATCTTTGCAATAGACCATGTCGACATTTAAGTCACGTGATCTCTACCCTCCTAAAATAGCAGATATGAAATTATGAACCCAGAGAACGCATAAAGGGTGGTAATTTAAGTAAAATTCTGAAGTTGATTTTCTAAACTTCCATTGGCTCGGAGAAATGAGTCAGGTTTGTAGTTGGTCACGTAATCACAATGGATTTTGTTTATCCACGGGGAAACGACGTTCAGTCGATGAGAAGCCGAATCTGCCCAATAACCTGAAGCAACAGGTAAAGAGATATTTCAATGTTGTCCATATCAAATTTTTGTAGATTGATCATGAGCCTACGGGAATAATTTTTCGGAAATGGCTGTCTTAAAATATACCGAATGACACTAGCAGGATAAGATATTCATCTTACCCGAATTTGAGAACAACTAAGAAAAAAATCTGTCCAAATAACTACTACCGTCGGCCATTTGGGAGAGTTGCAGCTCCCCAAAATAATGTCTTGTAGCGCAACGACGCATGAGAATGCTTATTTAATTTTGTTAAAGTTTCACGCGTATTCTGGCAAAGGGACTTGGAGGATATGAAACAACAAGCAGAAGTTTTGAAAGAAAGGTTGTACATGAATAAGAAAAAACAATTCTTCCAGGTGACGTGGCTAACTAAACTTGACTTTTCACTCCGACGAAGGGCGTTTGCTCAAAACGTCAGTTTCCCACTTTAGCGTTTCATATATTTTCTGGCAGTCCACATCCCTTTGGCTGTTTCTATTTAATAAACAACTGCCTACACAGCACTGCCTTCACATTTAACAATTATTCGCCAAAGGCGAAGTCAATATTGTTGAATGTTCCCTTAGACGAAGTCAAGGAGATTATTCAATAATATTCACAGAGCCTGAAGCGAATAATTGTTTTAGATACAATTACACAGGTGATTATTTGAAAGAAAGTAGTGAACTAGCACTTTTTAAATTCTCTCGGTAACATTTACAAAGGTAGCCGCCATCTTGCTTCTGAGCTTTAACCTTTATAATCACCTGTAGGTGGTTATTGAGATTTGACGTAAATTTGTAGCCAATTACCACGCGGGATTCTCGATAATCACCCTAAAACTACAATATTACCTGTTTCCCTCAGTCACTGTAAGTTTTGAAGACTGAAATTCTAAACTGTTACTAAAAACTTTCAAAACTACTTTTAATCTTAAAAAGATAAGCAATCGACAAAAAAAAAAAACAAACAAACAAAAAAAAAACACAAGTCACAATCACCTGGGCAAAGTGAGCAACATCCTTTACAGACGTTCCTGCTGGTGTGTGAGCCATGTAAACGGGCAAACGAGTCTAGAAATAAAGAAAAACCACAAACTTTAGAGTCACTGAACTCCTTCGAAAGAAATTGCCTTATAATATGAATTCTGTAAACAGGATACAGAATCGTCCCTTCCATTCTCTTGGTTATTAAGACTCTGTGAGACTTCAATTTAGCCGTCAAATATGGACATTTATATGCATTCATATTTGAGAAAAAATACGACATTCGCGTCCAAACTGCATGGGATTTACAACAGGCAACATTTCGCTTTTGCCTTACTTTCCTAATGGCCTACAGTTTGGTCGCTCATATCGCATCTGTTGCTTAAATAAAACTGAAGAAAAAGATGATAGATGTGATAGATTAACGAGCCACCTGGCTAAAATACCAACTTCAGGTTTCACCGAGTTCGAATCCACCGTTTTGCGACTCTAGTTCATTGCTGGAAGCA